>VSMD01043471.1:0-47336 GCA_008750895.1 Mirza zaza
GAAAGGAAAAAGGAAAGGAAAAAGGAAAGGAAAAAGGAAAGGAAAAAGGAAAGGAAAAAGAAAAGAAAAGGAAAGGAAAAAGGAAAGGAAAAAGGAAGGAAAGGAAAAAGGAAAGGAAAAAGGAAAGGAAAAAGGAAAGGAAAAAGGAAAGGAAAAAGGAAAGGAAAGGAAAGGAAGGAAAAGGAAAAGGAAAGGAAAGGAAAGGAAAGGAAAGGAAAGGAAAGGAAAAGGAAAAGGAAAGGAAAGGAAAGGAAAGGAAAGGAAAGGAAAGGAAAAGAAAAGAAAAGAAAAGAAAAGAAAAGAAAAGAAAAGAAAAGAAAAGAAAAGAAAAAGTTAGCTCCCCATCAAGCCAAGAGAGGCAAGAGGTGACCTTAGTCCCCATGCCCCAGGGCCACTGTTTACAGGCAGGTGTCCCTTCTTCTGCTTCCCAGCAGTTTCCAGCCCAGCTGATAAGCCCCCTTAGAAGGTATCTCAGTTGCACAAAGTGACCCTCACCCCTTATCATCTGTGAAACAAAGAACACTGAGGAGTATCAGTCCCTTATGTGATTTTAATGAGGCAATGTAAGAACTGCCCTGCTCTTTCCTTTGGAACCCCCTCGGGGCTACTGGGATGTGTCTCGGGGCTGCAGTCTTCAAACCTGGCCCCAATAACCTCCTACTTACGTCAACCCTGTCTCAGTTTCCTCCTCTAGATGGACACAGTGCATTGGCTCCGACAGACCTAACAAGAACTGCTGACGTTCAGGGTGAGTGTCTTCAGAAAGCCTACGTTTGGGCCTGAGCCCCTCAGACATACTTGTCCTCAGTACCCCAAGAGGACATCTGCACATGGAGTACAGGGCGACTCCACCAAGCCTCAGCACTGCTGGCATTCACGGTCCCACACTCTGTTGGGGCCACCCTGAGCATGGTGAATGTTGAACAGCGCCCCTGGGCTTCCCCAAGTCCCGGAGGTGACAACCGCATTATCTCCAGACATCACCAGGTGTCCCCTGGGGGCAGAATCAGCCCTGCCTGCTGTTGGAACCTCTCCCAAGCCAGCCCCTGCTGCCATACCCCCAGCCCCAGCACGCTCCCCCCCCCCCCGCCCCCCCGTGAAGTCCTCAGGGCGAGGGGTGAGTCCCTCACCCCAGACCCTGGCCTTGTGGGGACTAGGTGCCGGGACACGATTCCACAGAACAGCCCTCACAGATCACAGCCAAAAGAGCCATCAAACAGAAATCCTTTCAGGAAAGAAACCTTCCTACCATTCGCAGGCTGCCTTCAGGATGCGGGTCCTCTGGGCCCTCCCCCCAGGCCCCAGACGCAGCCCAGGCCAGATCCACCACTGGTTAGAATTCTGAGAAAAATTGTCGGGTTTTTAAAATTACGTTCACAAAAGTATTAACAAAATTAACATCATTCACCACACATAAGCGCCTAGTGGGATACTAACATGCTTCCTGTGCTCTGTCTCACTCATCCCATAACAGAGGGGACACAACTGTGCCACAGAGATGCAGATTATTCCAATGGCCCATGAAGTGGCAGAGCCAGTATTCAAACCTTAACCACTGACCTGTGCTGTAGGCAGGGAGAGGGCCCTAGCACCATATGGCAGGGACCCTGAGAGGCGCGAGAAAACCCCAAAGAATGCAGTGAGTCCCTGGGGCACACTGAAGGCCACCGTGGGCCCCATCAGACCAGAAAGGATGGAGCGCAGGTCCCCACTGCACTGAGCTCCCCAATGCCTCTCTTGGGGGCGGCAGGTGCTCAGTCAACACTGGCAGCATCACTCGAAAGACACCCCACCCCCTGCCTGCACCCACAGCTGGGACCGGTGGGACTGGCGTGAGGGGATAGAGGAGGCACAGAGGCGGCTAAGGTATAAAACCACAGGCGAGAGAAGGGAACAGAGGCACAGCATCCACCCCACTAGGGAGGTCAGGACACACTCCCTAGGCAGGGAGGAGACAGCACTCAGGGAAGAAGGAACGTCAGAAAGAGCGGGGAAGGACTCCTCCTGGGACCCACCACCCACGAACACATGAGCACCTGCAGATTCCAGCAAGGAAAGGGGGCCCCAAAATGTTCTGTACCTGCCTGTACCAACATCAATATCAAGGATATAATTATACTTCCTAAGATGCCACCACTAGGAAACTGGGTAAAGGAACAGGTTCTTCCTGTAATCTTAGAACTGGGAGGGTGTGACGCTGTGACATATGCATATGGTCTTTGTCCTCTTACCTCCTAAAATCCTAGGAATCTCCTAAGTGATAAATGTCTTGCCATATGCTAATGAGCTCACTGGTGGCTGCCCACCCAAGTAGCTTCAGGACAGGGCGGGTCACCAATTAGAGTGCTGGGACTCTCAGCCCCACCCCAACCATGGGGAGGGGCAGAAGGTGGAGTAGGTGACCAGTGGCCAGTGTTGTGATAATTCCTGCCCAGGTACTGGAGCTTCCATAAAAGCCCCAGAGGACTAGCTTCTGGGAGCTTCCAGATAGCCAAACTCCAGAGGTGCCTAGAAGGTGGCGCCCAGTGGGGCTCTTCCTCTGTGCCCACCGGTATCCTCTGTCTGTTGAGTCCTTTATCATGAATCAGCCAATGAGAGTGTTTCCCTGTGTATAGTGGGCCACTCAAAGAGGATAACCAAGCCTGAGGCAGGCATGGGACCTCCGACTTACAGCGGGTAAAAGAACCCGGGGCTCACAGCTGGCATCTAAAGCAAGGGCAGTTCTGGAGGCTGAGTCCTCAACCTGTGGCCTGGAACTGAACTGAAAGGCCCAGCTGCTGTCGGCTGCAGAATTGGTTGGCTGCTCAGCCTGTGGTGAAAAGCCCCCAAACATTTGGAATCCCGAGTGCTGACTATCCAATGAACACCAGAGAAATGCGCTGGCTTACTTCTTACATATCTCCAGTGCTGAGGAATGAGCAGCCCAAGGAATCTGCGCTGTGTGAGGTGTTCAAGGTTTGCCAGGCCCAGAGCTGGGAGCAGGGACTTCGATCACCCACGCCCAACCAGGGGGCCTGGCAGAGTCACCCTTTCTCTCTAGGTCCCTGGACTCTGTGACACAAAGATCAACGCCTACAGCCAATCACTCACTCACATTAATGTAAGTTCTTGGCAAACAACTTAGAACTGGCTCTCCTTTTCACTGTATGTTCAGGGCAATTTAGAGCCTATGCTTCCAGATGCAGTCTTCAAACTTGGCCCAAATAAAGTCTCTACTTATATTAATTTTGCCCCAGTTTTCTTCTTTTAGGTCAACCGTATAAATCTACAATTATCTCAAAACAAAAGATTTAATTACAAAAAAAGAATATTAGCTAGACACAGTGGTGGTGGTATATATAGTCCCAGCTACTAGGGAGGATGAGGTTGGGAGGATCACTTGGGCCCAGGAGTTCAAAGCCAGCCTGGGAAACAAAGCAGACCCCATCTATTTAAAAAAAAGAAAGAAAGGGAAAAAAAAGAAGAAAAGAGCACCACTCTTAGGGAAAGACCAGGCTGAGGATCTAGTTCCTGGACAGCCCGTCTTGTGTGTTATTATGACCCTGACGTGGAACACCAGGTCTCTCCTGCTATACTCCTTCCCTTACTAAGCCAACTCCTTGAGCCACACAAAATAGTCTAAAGGTTAATCTGCCTCCCCCAGGAGCTTGGATTAAGCAGGACACTCATGCACAAGGAGGTCAGCGTCAGAAAATAACTTCTGAGTCACAGTGGGATGGCTCACTCCACCCCCTCAGCTACTACTCACCCACTAACTGCCGCCCACGGTCAGGCCAGCCTGCGCTCATCAGAGAACAGCGACACTCAGCCAGGGAGGCTCTCTGCCCACCCACAGCTGGGTGAGTCAGGAAGGGGAAGGTCCCACTCCTGGCCCTCTCGGGTTCTTCCCGTCCACCTGCGCTTTCCCACCAAAAGAAGGGCAAGTCCGCCCTGCCTTAGAAGCGCCACCATGCACTGCTTTCAGGAAGCAGTTCCCCAGCTCAAGCCATGTAACAAAAATCACCCTCTGTCCTTTCTATTGCCAGAGGGCAAACCCCATTTCCAAAGGGCACATTTCCGAGTGTGTACATAAGTTTGTTTCCACTTCCTCCTAAATGTGCCCCTCCCCCCAAGGAGCCACCCACAACCTCCCCCAGAGCAAAACTGGCAGCTCTCCCTCCACGATCTCACTGTACTCAGCACTTTATGGGCTCAACTCTTTTGTTTATAATCTACCTACCCTCATTCCATGAGTTTCTTGAGACTAAGGATGCTAGCTGACTGGTCTCTACACCCCCCATGAACAGGGAAGGTATTCAGTAGGAGCTTTCGGAATAAATCAGGAATAAACGTGCTCGGTCCTTTCAAATGAGTGGTCATCTGAGTACTCTGGCCCTCCAAAAATCTATGCTTCTCAAACGGTCCACATTCCTCACATGGCAATCACAGAATTCTCACCACACATGAATTCCTACAAAGTACTGCCCCCTTGTTGTTCCTCATAGGAAGCCAGATTCCTCAATGGGAACGGGAAGTTAGAAGCCGTCACCATAAGAAGGTAGCTGCTGGCTCCTCATGCTAAGAATTCCGCTGGGCCCGCCTGCCTGCTGGCCCAGCACACACTGTCCCCTGCCAAGCCGAGTGCTGGCCAGCGAGAAAAAGGGGCTGGGCAGCTCAGTCCCGCCCGCCACTAGAAAGCGCGCTCCCCTCAGCCCTGGGCAGAGAGAGGGCCTCACTTACAGCAGAATGCCAGCCAGTCAGGTCACAAATCCCCAGGCAGGGACAGCCGGGCTGTCTCCATGTGAACTTTCAGTTTAATACTGGAGACAAGGGCAGAGGCAGCTGGCAAGATCACTGCCCAGGGCCCAGATACCAGGCTCCAAGGATTTCTTTCTTTTTTTTTTTTTTTATTTCGGCATATTATGGGGGTACAGATTTTAAGGTTTCAATAAATGCCCTTTCCCCCCCCTCCCCCCACAAGGATTTCTTAACTCTTTCAACACTCAAAAAAAAAAAAAAACGACAACTCAGCCGGGTGGTGGCTCACACCTGTAATCCTAGCACTCTGGGAGGCCGAGGCAGGCGGATTGCTTGAGGTCAGGAGTTCGAAACCAGCCTGACCAAGAGCGAGACCCCATCTCTATTATAAATAGAAAGAAATTAATTGGCCAACTAATATACATAGAAAAAATTAGCCGGGCATGGTGGCGCATACCTGTAGTCCCAGCTACTCAGGAGGCTGAGGCAGCAGGATTGCTTGAGCCCAGGAGTTTGAGGTTGCTGTGAGCTACGCTGACGCCACAGCACTCACTCTAGCCTGGGCAACAAAGCCAGACTCTGTCTCAAAAAAAAAAAAAAACGACAACTCTTAGGATGGAAAAATGTGAGATGCACACTTACACCAGCCCAGCAGTCCCATTCTGAGAACCTTCCCCAGTGAGGTGACCGCTAAGTTCACAGGAAAACCTGCCAGATGTTTAAGGCAGCTTCGTTCTAATCCCCAAACATGGACACAGCCCACAAGTCCTGTGACCTGCAGGCAAAGGGACAATTGCTGGTCCTCCTTCCAATGGCTTTGAGTCAGCAAAATAAAGGGAATAATTTTGAAAGCCCCAGCAACATGGGTGAATCTTGGACACATTCTGACAGAGTCCCCCAAATCCAAAAGCTGTATGCGGCTGAGCCCATTCATCTGACTTTCTGGAAAATGCACAACTTTCAGATAAGAATGGATCAGCCAGAAGGTGGGAGGTGACTGAACCATTGCACCTCTTGTCTGTGACAGTGGTTTAGAAACTTCATGCATTTGTCAAAACTCACGCAACTGTGTCCTACAGTGAGCTATACTGTATGACAACTAAAAGAGGAAAAAATAAAAGTTTAAAATGGTGAGAGGTCTTCTACCACTTCCTAGGATGAGCACACAGCAGGGGAGAGGGGGGCAGCCTCGAGGAAGGGCTTGGAAAGCTTTGAATGTTTGAAGGTAGAAACCGGTAAGCGAGCTAGGGCACCTCTGCTTTCAGTTTCAGTCGTCGGACGGACGTTTCCCCGCCCTGCACTCAGCCCGGCGCACACCAGGAGCTGCCCAACCGGAAAAGCCAGAGCCCCAGGGCCCGACTGGGCAGCCTCCGGGCGCGGGCCGGGCGCGAACAGAGCGTGCGGCCGGGCTAGAAACCGCACCGAACCCTCCAGGTCGCCAGGACCCGGGGCCGCGCGCCAGCCCGGGCTATCCGGGCGCTCGTTGCACGCTGACTCCGCCCCCGGACACCACGTTTCCAACAACTGACACATGCCGAGCGCGCGCAGGAGTCCCCGGGCGTGCGGGTTTCCCCCGCCGGGGCCCCCTGCAGGGCTGTCCCTCCCCAAAACGCAGTGTGCGCAAAAACAGACGCCTCGAACTCGCCCACCAACAGCGCCCGTTCCGTTTCCCACCCAAAACGTGCTCTGCCCAGCCCGAAAGGTGAACCGAAAGAGTAGGGACACGCGGACGCACGCACACCGCCTCCGCCACGGGCCGACGCCGTGACAGCGACCCCCGGCGCCCCACGTGGGTTTCTGGAACCGTCCGGGGGTCTCCTTTCCAAGTTTCCACCCGGCCTGTCGCTTCCAAGGGTCCCCAAGATCAATGGGACAGCAATTCCTAACTTCCCAGGGGCGGGCCAGCCCAAACGTACTCAAGATTAGGGGAACCAAATTTCCTAACTTCCCAGGGTCAGTCCAGTCCCGCCCATTCAAGATTAGCAGGACAAAATTCCTAATTATGAAAAACAAAGAGCCAGGAGGAAAAGAGGGAAGGAACAGGAGAAAGATGTCCCCAAAAACAGCAATAGAAGAGCCCAGCACGCTGACAGCGCCAGGAGCGAGCCGCCAACGGCGCTCGCGGGCAACGGCAGCGCGAACGGACTGGGGGCGCGGAGTCCCGCTCCTGCCCCGCGCGCCGGCTGCCACCCCCAGGGGAACGGCCGCGGGGCCCTGGCGGGGCGCGAACGCGGGTCCCCAACAGCCACTTGGCGGCCCGGCTGCCGGCTCGGCGTCCCCGCGGGGCCCGGCGCGTGCGGCGGAGGGGCCAGGGATCCCGGGACGCGGGGGAGGGGCGGCCCGGAGGCAGGGGGAGGGGAGGCACTCACGTAGACCGGTAGCGGCCACGGGTAGACGGCGGGCTCGGCCCCAACGGGCGACTTGAGCCTCAGCTCGAGCTTCTCCCCCATGTCGGCGAGCGCGGCCGCCGCACCATGCTAGGCGGGCGGTTGGGGGAGGGGCGGGGCCGCCGGCGGGAGGGCGGGCGGAGGAGGGCGGGCGGGAGGGAGGGGCGGGAGGCTGAGGGGAGGGGGCCTGGCCTCGGCCGCCGCCGCCGCCGCCGCCGCCGCGCTCCCGTCCGGCCCCCGGCTCCCTCTTTGTGGTCACAGGCCCGGGGCCTCCAGCGCCGCCGCCATCTTGGGCCGGCGTGAGGCGAGCACAATGAGCCGGGGGCCGGGCGCAACCACTCGCCGCGCGCGCGCGGGGGGGCCCAGCGCGAGGAGGCCGGCGCGCGTCCGCCAACCCCGCCCGCGCGCCGCGCGCGGCACCCCCCCGCCGCCCCGCCCCGTGGACTCGCCCGCCCGCCCGGACCCACGCACGCAAGCACGCACGCACGGGCGTCCTCGGGTGCCCTCGGCCGCCCCGCCCACACCCGCCCGCCCCGCCTCCCGAAGCGGGGACCCGGGGAGATCCTACGGGTATAGCTGGTTCGAATCCCGCCTCCGGAGGAGGACTCGGCGAGGCGTCCCGCGCACCGCGTAATAAAACCACAAATCTTCGAGCAACGTTAGGGCCGCAATGCAGGGTCCAACTCCAGCTCCAAGTGTGGGATTCATGTATATAATGCTGTTTGTTGAGCATCTAGGATGCACGGGACGCTGGTCATTTCCTGCTGGCCCAGTGGAAAAAATGAAACGCCCTGCCCGCAGAGGGCTTCCGCTTTATGGTGTGAACTAAAATAAAATTTTAAGGCTCACCCCCCACCCACACCGGCTGACTGAATGGACCCCCTCGTGGCCAAAGGAATATCCTAAAACTAAATTGTCTGCCAGGAGGAGGGAAGTCAGACATGCCTCATCATGCCCCCCTCCTTTCTTGGGGACATCCTTTGTGACCCATTGACAAGCCTAAGGGTATGCAAGACAGACCTGCAGGTCCTCAATTTACACAACAAATGTATGTCCCTGTGGCTTATCTCTGATAACAACTCCTTATGTTGAAACATTCCAAGCCTTTATTTCTTTTTATTTTTAGACTAGTCAAGTGCAGTAGTGAGGAGGGGAGAAAGTAGTAGAACAAAGAGTTCAATCTGTAACTGACTGTGAACAATCACGTGAGATCACTCACTACCTTTGGACCAGCCCATTCCAAGCCTTTAGACGAAGCCTCAAGTCTTTAACCAATTACAAGCCAAAGAATCTTTAAACCCACCAGTAACCTGTAAGCCCCCCTTTAAGATTTCCCACCTTTGTTGGCCAAACCAATGTATGTCTTCCACGTATTGATTTACAACTTTACCTGTAACCCCTGTCTTCCTGAAATATATAAAATCAAACTGTAACCCAGCTGCAGCGGAGTCCACTTGATCAAGATTTCTTGGGAGTGGCTCCAGGTCATGGTCCTCAAATTTGGCTCAGAATAAACTTCTTTCAAATATTTCAGAGTTTGGATTTTTCCGTTCAGAATAGAAATAGTCATAATAATTGTCAAGGGGAAAAATAATGACAAGTGTCATAGATGCTCCTCACTCCATGTTAATCTATATGTCAGCTGGTTAGGCCAAACTTTATTCCAGATGTCCCCATAAAAGTATTTTCAGACTCGATTATCATTTAAATCAGGGCCTTTGAGTAAAATGAATGGTTCTCTCCTGATGTGGGTGGGCCTGCCCAAGATTCCCTCCTAAGCAAAACAATTTTCTTTTTGCATAGTCTCTCTCTGTCACCTGGGCTAGAGTGGGGTGGCAATCAAGGGATTCTCCTGCCTCAGCCTCCCCAGCAGTTAATGTTTCTATTTTTCAGTAGAGATGGGGTCTCTCTTGCTCAGGCTGGTCTCAAACTCCTGAGCTCAAGTGATCCTCCCACCTCAGCCTCCTAGAGTACTAAGATTACAGGAGTGAGCCACCACACCTGGCATCTTTGGCTTTCCTGCAGAATCCAGTTCTAGCAAAAATCCTGCCTTTAAGTCAGTTTAGCCAGCGGTTACCCATCCCCCATAGCTAGGTATCCAACCAAATTCCTCCACCCCTCACCTTGGCCTTGCTACCTTGGCCTTGTGCTGTGTGGTCACCCCAGCCTGCCTTCAGCAAGAATCCTGTTAGGTCAGTTTTGCCAGAATCCTTCTTCCTCCCTGGACTGCCTTTTAGTAATTTTCCAGACTCTGACTCCTGCCCACTTTGCTCCTTGGCAGTGAGTTCCTGCTTTTCCTAGCTGTACTCAGAGCCAGATGAGCCCAATCTCTTGACTCTACCTCAAAACCCTGTCGCATGGTCCCTACACCTGCTCAGAGGGTCCTGAGGAAAGTCTGCCTGTAGCAAGTGTCATTGAATCATTTCCTCCTTAGCAGGCCTCATGCAATCAGTCTAAGGCCTTAGGAGAAAAAGAAAACAAGGTCTCACTCCCCCAAGGAAGAGGGAATTCTGCCTCCAGGCTGCAGCATCCATCCATTCTTCCTGGTGTCCAGCCTGCCGGCCTGCCTTGCAAACCTCAGACCTGCTGCCCCACGATTGTATGAGCCAGTTCCTTAAAATAAAACTCTCTGTTCTATACAGGGCATCCTCCTCAGTGCTGCTTCAGGGGACCCCTGAGCAATGCAGCCACCCCTATTTACCACTGAGCACCTGCCGTCCTTCCCATATCTCCCTTCCATGTGGAAACTTCGGAGGGGTTCAGGTGGTGCTGCCCTCTGCTCTGCCCAGGTGAGGTGCCTGAGCAGCAGACAGGGGCAGCAGGTGACCTAGGTGCCCACAGGCGAGAGGTGGGGAGGCTGAGATCTCAGCACAGGTGGAGTTCTAACAGCAGAGGCTGCCCTCAGCCAGAACCCAGCTAAGTCCTCATGGAGCAAGCAAGGCCTTCCTGAACCCCAGACTCAGCCACCGCGGCGCCCTCGGGGGCCAGTTCAGAGCCCAGCACAGAGCAGGAGACGGATGATGCTTATGGAGAACAAGTGGGGTGGAGTCCGCAGCCCATCAGCCCAGCAAAGCCAAAAACATTCATCTCTGTTTATTTTCTGTGTTTATTATGGAAAACTCCATCCATCCGCCCCTGCTGATTCATATGGCTGGTGCATCAACTTAAATGTCACCAGGAAGGAGATAGGGTTTGGGTGTGGCACCTCCTGCAGGAGGAAGTGCCAGGTGACCTGAATTTGATGCCTTGGTGCTCAGGGGTGTCCTCCATGCTGCACCAGCCATCTGCTGGGGGCCCAGGACCAGGGCAGGCTTAGCGGGGGACGGTGCCTGGAGCCAACATCCTCCATATAGTTGTCCCTCGGGAGACTCTGGGCTCAGCCCAGCCTTGTGTCTGTTTATTTGGGGCACAGCATTCATGGGACGGGGAGGGTCACCATGGGTGGCTGTTTTGGGGATGCCATCTCTGCCAGTCTAGGGTCAGCACGTCCTTAACTCAGTTTCTTGTTTGTTCTGTCTTTTTTATTGGAGACTCCACTCATGCTGTCTATGCTGAGCTTACGACACGTTACCACTTTGCTGTCCAGGCCAAGGTTTCTAAACAAGGGCTGATTTTATCCCCCAGGGAACACTGGGTGATGTCTGGAGATATTTGTGGTTGTCACATTGCAGGGTGCTCCTGGCATGGGGTGAGTGGAAGCAGAGACACTGCTCAGCACCCTGCAGTGCCCAGGATGGCCCCACCCAGAGAAAGATCTGGCCCCAGTATCCAGTTCCAGACTTTAGCAGTCTCGGGAGTTACAAGCTCTGCCCCTGACTCTCCTGCCTGGACTTAACGCAACCCAGGGGTTTCTCCCATTCCACTGCTTTCTCTCTGTCTCTCTCTTTGTTAAATAAATCCTTCGTGGGCACGATTTCTTTCTCTTGTTCTCCATTGTAGCATTGAGTGTTCTCAAACGATATAACAAACAGATGTCATGGAACCATCTACCCTACACGTATGCACACGGGTGACTGTCCCAAACTACATTTTACCAAGCAGACCAGATCGAAAAGACGCAGAGGGTTTGTGTGCGCGGAGGCAGAAGGCCGTGAGCTCGGGACAGTGGTTGCCCTGGGGGGCTGTGGAGCTGCCCGTGTTACAGGGTCCAGGAGTTTGTGCCGTGTCCCCATTGTGGACTTTGCTGTATGGGTGTTGGTAAAACGGTTTTTAAAAAGAAACTCCCCAGGTGGCTGTGAGAACAAACTGGGAGGTTTAGGGATGGGGAAAAGGAAGCCGATGGCAGAGGAGGAGGAGGGTCGTCCAGGGGACAGGTGGGAAGGGGAGAGGATGGATACTCCCCTCCCCAGGACAAGATGGGCAGTGTCCCCCTCCATGGACAGCCCTGGGCTCCCAGAGGAAAGGGTCTTTGCTCCCTCCCTGCTTGTCACCCCCTTGAGCCCTAGAAACCCAGGCCTAGCTGCTGCACGAGGGACAAGACTGCGGCTCCTCTGCCTCCCAAAGCCACAGCTATTAATATTTTAAGCTTCCATCCCTTAGGAAGCAGCCAGAGCCAGCAGGGAACCCTGGCTCCATCCCTTCTCTCTCCTCATCCACCTCCCTCCCTGCCTCCCAGTCTCCCTCTGATTCTCTGTCTGTCTGTCGCTGTCTCTCCTTTTGTTCCCCTCTCTCACTCTCTGCAGACACCCTCAGGGCTACCCACACCCTGAGCAGGGCTGTCTATCACAGAACATGGCTCTCAGGCACTTGCTCCCCCTCCCCCAACCCCACTTTCTCCATTCAAGGATGGTCAGGGCCAATCCTGGCCGGGAGAGACCAGGGCCCAGGACACAAGCTGTCCCCTGCCTGGAATGTTCTTCCTGGGACCCCTTCCCCCCTCCACCTCCTCCCAGGGCTCAGCTCACCCTCAGCACCTCCAGAATCTTCCTCGTTCCCCAGGGAAGATCAGGGCCCACCTGGCAGCGCCAGGGGCCACCCATCCCTGCCCAGCTGAGTAACGCTGAGAGAGTCACCACGTCCCCTGGTTTCATCCTCACAACTGTGGGTGCCAAGGTCCTGCTATGGCTCCTGGCAAATGGGGCCCTAGAAGTGTCAAAGGACAAGATTCCAACAAGTTTTCATTGAAGATCTCGATTGACTTTATTGTGCTTCTAGAATCAGGAGCCCTTCAAGCCACAGAATAGAACAAGTGTCCCCGCCAGTGGGCAGAGGCGATGGGCTGTGCAGACAGACCAGGGCTGAAGGAGGCAGACACAAAACAAAAAGTGGAGTCATCATTTTAAAGTCATTTTCTTTGTTTCTTTTTTTTTTTTTTGAGACAGAGTCTCACTTTGTTGCCCAGGCTAGAGTGAGTGCCGTGGCATCAGCCTAGCTCACAGCAACCTCAAACTCCTGGGCTCAAGCAATCCTGCTGCCTCAGCCTCCAGAGTAGCTGGGACTACAGGCATGTGCCACCATGCCCACCTAATTTTTTTCTATATATATTAGTTGGCCAATTAATTTCTTTCTATTTATAGTAGAGATGGGGTCTCGCTTTTGTTCAGGCTGGTTTCGAACTCCTGACCTCAAGCAATCCGCCCGCCTTGGCCTCCCAGAGTGCTAGGATTACAGGCGTAAGCCACCACGCCTGGCCTTAAAGTCATTTTCTTTGCGATGCTGGGACAGGGACAGAATGACAGAGCACTGAGTGGGGAGCAGCAGGTGATGCCATGTGAAGGACTACAGCAGAGAGAACCCCTGAAAGTGGCCTATTTGGGGAAATTTGGCTGTTGTATCTCCTGACTGCCAGGGAAAACCAGGTAACTTGGTTTGGGTTTGGAACCCTAGAACCTCAGCGTGAGTGATCCCACGTTGATTTTTAGTCTGGGCTGTGGGGGCCTCATGTGGGAACTTGGTTCCAAATAATGGCCTTCTATAATTTTTATTTAACAGAAGTTATTTGCCATTGCTATGTTGGTATACTGGTTTTTTGTTTTGTTTTGTTTTAGAAATAGGGTCTTGCTCTGTCACCCAGGCTAGAGTAGAGTGGCGTCATCACAGCTCACTGCAGCCTCCAACTCCTGGGCTCAAGTGATCCTCCCACCTCGCCTCCCAAGTAGCTGGGACTGCAGGTGTGCACCAGCAGCTAATTTTTCTATGTTTTGTGGAGACAGGGTCTTGCTATGTTGCTGAGGGTGGCATCTTATGCCTGTAATGCAGCACTTTGGGAGGCCCAGGGAGGAGGACGGCTTGAGCCCAGGAGTTTGAGACCAGCCTGGGCCACATAGCAAGACCCCGTCTAGACAAAAAAATAACACAAATTAGCCAGTTATGGTGGGTGTGCACCTGTAGTCCCAGCTACTCCGGAGGCTGAGGCAGGAGGATCCCTTGAGCCCATGAGTTGGAGGTTACAGTGAGCTGTGATGATGCCACTCTCCTCCAGCATGGGTGACAGGGCAAGACCCTATTTCTAAAACAAAACAAAACAAAAAAGCAAAACCTAAGCATATTAGTGTATTAATGTTAAATTTCCTGAACACGGTCATCTTGCCGCGGTTAAGTAGGAGAATACTCCTGTTCTTGGGATGGGGTGGGGTAAGAAGAACATAAATTCTGGAGTCATGGTGCCACCTAGCAGTTGAGGGTTCAAATCCCAGTTCGTCCCCTTAGCAGTTGTCTGCCTTTGGGTCATGGTCCCAGTCTCTGATTTTTATATAAACTTCATATGGGCGTTAAATGAGCTGCCATCGACAAACTTACAGCACATGCTCAGTAAATATGCCTATTATTATGATAATCAATGTCAGCATTATTAACACCTTTATCCCTCCTACTTTCCATAGGCTCAGGCCAACAGGGAATGTAATGACTCCCTTATGCAACTGGGGAAACTAAAGCCCAGGATCACACTGTCAGGCTGAATGTCCCGTGGGGCCTTTGTGAGGACTAGGCTCCACCCTCCACCCCAGGCTCCTCAGCCTCCTCCCTGGCAGTCTGACTTTACATCATCTCTCCAGGAATTGTCAGACCCTCCCCCACCTCCCAGTAGACATGGTGCTCATGGTTACCAGGACCACAGGTAATGCAAGACGATGGGTTCCTTGCTGGGCTTTGCCTTGGACCTCCCCAGCCACTGAGGTCCTGATGGGTGTCTGGAGGTGGGGGGGTGCTCAATCACTTGCTCGTGTACCTGGCTCCATCCTTGGGACCTGCCGCTGCTCAAAGACAGAGGCACCACCAGCCTGAGCAAGAGCAAGACCCCATCTCTACTATCAATAGAAAGAAATTAGCCAAACAACTAAAAATAGACAAAATTAGCCGGGCATGGTGGCACATGCCTGTAGTCCCAGCTAATCGGGAGGCTGAGGCGGGAGGATCACTTGATCCCAGGAGTTTGAGGTTGCTATGAGCTAGGTTGACGCCACGGCACTCTAACCAGGGCAACAGAGTTGAGACTCTGTCCTCCCCCGCAAAAAAAATAGACAGAGACAGCAGGTGTTTCTGACTTTGAGCCAGAAAGCTCTGCTGGGTGACCTGAGCCTCTGAGACTTCTTCAACTGCCAGGTGGCACTGTCAGGATTGCAGCATCATGTTCGTGTATTCATTAAACAAATGTTGCTGGCAAAACCAAGCATTACAACTATTATGTACCCATGACAATTAAAAATAAAATTGATAAAACAAAATGAAACAGGCCGGGTGTGGTGGCTCACGCCTGTAATCCTAGCACTTTGGGAGGCTGAGGCAGGCAGATTGCTCAAGGTCAGGAGTTCGAAACCAGCCTGAGCAAGATCGAGACCCCATATCTACTATAAATAGAAAGAAATTAATTGGCCAACTAATATATATAGAAAAAAGTTAGCCGGGCATGGGGCATGGTGGTGCATGCCTGTAGTCCCAGCTACTCGGGAGGCTGAGGCAGCAGGATTGGTTGAGCCCAGAAGATTGAGGTTGCTGTGAGCTAGGCTGACGCCAGGGCACTCACTATAGCCTGGGCAACAAAGAGAGACTCTGTCTCAAAAAAAAAAGAAACAAATGTTGACAAGAATGGAGCTCACTGGGAAAAAAACAAAAAAGAATGGAGCTCACTGGGAATGCTCACTCACTGATGTAGGGATTGCAAATTCCTACCACTCTTTTGGAAAACTGTTGTCACCTAACTAAAACTAAACATACACTTATACCAGGACAGAGGTACACCAAAAAACATGTAGGAGAATGTCCACAGGGGCTGGGCACAGTGACTCACGCCTATAATCCCAACACTCTGGGAGGCCATGGCAGGAGGATCACTTGAGACCAAGAGTTCAAGACCAGACGAGAAAACATAGACTCCATCTCTACAAAACATAAAATGTTAGCTAGGTGTAGTGGTGGCTGCACCTGTAGTCCCAGCTACTCGGAAGGCTAAGCTGGGAGGATCCCTTGAGCCCAGGAGTTGGAGGCTGCAGTGAGCTATGATGATGCCACTATGCTCCAGCCTGGGTGACAGAGTGAGACCCTGACTCAAAAAAAAAAAATGTACATAGTGGTGATAAGTTATACACCATCAAAACGAAAACTTTTTCTGTTGAAAGAGCATCATTGACAAGTGAAAAGACAACTTTTAAAGATGGGAGAAAATACTTACAAATCATATATCTGATAAGGGACTGGTGTCTAAAATATATAAAGTACTCTTACAACTCAATAATATTAGCTTATTAAGTATGATATGTCTGATTTCCTTAAGCACTAAGTTTGACAGTTGATATCTCTGACATTTCACTTTGACACTTCTTGTTTTTTTTTATTTTTATTTTTTGCAGGCAGGCAGGAAAGAGCCGGCGGCTCCTTCCCTCCCTCCCGATTGACACTTCTTGTTTTGTCTTCATTGTGTAGGTACAGTCTTTCAAACGCATGCTTTGGCTTGCAATTATCTTTCAAATATTTTTTTAAGAGCAAATTTTTGGAAACCATGCATAGGTCAAAAATTCATGTTATCAGAAGCTGTTTTATAAGAAAGAAAAAAATTCATGTTATTTTCCAATACAAGTTCCGTCGTGGAACCAATGTAGCACAGACAGCTCGAAATATCAATGAAGTGTTTGGGAAGGATGTGGCTAATGAACGCATGGTACGTTAATGGTTTGAGAAGTTCCGTTGTGGTGATTTTAATCTTGAAAATGAGCCACGTGGGTGACCTGAAACCACCGTGGATAATGATGAGCTGAAAGCTATAGTGGAAGCAAATCCATCTCAACCTACAAGTGAATTAGCAAAGTTTGATGTTATTAATACTTTCCAACAATATTGGACTATTTGAAACAAAATTGCAAGGTAAAGAAGCTGGATAGATGGGTTCTGCATGAATTAAATGAGGGTCAAAAGAGAAATTGTTTGGAAGCTGTCACGACATAAAGGCAAATCATTTCTACACCATGTTGTGACTTGTAATGAAAAATGGATTCTTTTTGACAATCGCAAGCATTTGGGACAATGGTTGGATAATGTTGAAGTATCAAAACACAGTCCAAAACCGAATATTCTGCAAAGAAAACTAATGGTGTCTATGGGGTGGTCCAGCACTGGTATTATCCACTACAGCTTCATGAAACCTGGTCAATTGATTGCAGTGGATGGCTACTGCCTTCATCCATTGTCATGAGGATCAAAATACGAGAACTTATGCGGGGTATTCCATAGTCATTCAATGAGTGCTCCTGTAAAATGGTGCCTGCTCTAGCCCTTACTAACCCCACCGAGTTCACCTTCCTCAATCCCCACCAAGCCCACAAGCCTCCTCTCTGCTCCTCCTGCTGCTAAGCTGGAGCAGACCCTGCACTTTGTCCTGATGTCTGCCTGGACCACTTTCCCCCAAAACCTTATTCTAGTTGTGACTTTGTCCTCCGTCTCTGCTCCTTGCCAAAGTTGGCATATGGTAGATAGTCAGTATGTTGTTGGATGGGTGGACGGATGGGTGGATGGGTGGATGGGTAGATGGATGGATGGATGGGTGGGTGGATGGATGGACGGGTAGATGGATGGATGGGTGGATGGATGGGTGGATGGGTGGATGGGTGGATGGGTAGATGGATGGATGGGTAGATGGATGGATGGGTGGATAGATGAGTAAGTGGGTGGGTAGGTAGATAGAATAGATGGGTGGATCATTTGTGGATGATGGAATTAATTCAGGGCTGTAGCTGGGACTGATGACAGATGTCTGAACCTCCTACCGGGTGCCAGAGCCAGAGCTCAAGGCTTCAGGTCAAGATCCTTCCAGAGGAGCTGCCCCTTTTCTGGGCCTGTCTAGCACTGCTCTCTGCTGGCCACCCCAGAGATTACAGACAAATCACCAGCTTCCAGGATGTAAAAACTCAGCTCTCGTCAAAAACATTCTTCATTTTACATCAACATAAACATTTATTTTGTGTGTTTGTTAATATAAATCACAGGCCTCTGTATATATTTAAACATTCCTTTTTTGAAAAAAATTTTTAAAAGATGGAGTCTCGCTCTGTTGCCCATCATAGCTCACTGCAGCCTCCAACTCCTGGGCTCAAGCAATCTTCCTGCCTCAGCCTCACAAATAGCTAGGCCTACAGGCACATGCCACCATGCCTGGCAAATTTTCCTATGTTTTTGTAAAGATGAGGTCTTGCTTTTGCTCACGCTGGTCTCAAATTCCTGACCTCAAGTGATCCTCCTTCCTTGGCCTTCCAGTTACAGGCGTGAGCCATCTTGCCTGACTTTTATTTTTTTTAAATTTCAGCTTATTATGGGGGTACAAATGTTAAGGTTACGTATATTGCCCATGCCCCCCTCCCCCCTCCCACCCACCCAACACCCGATAAATGTTATTCCTATATGTCCATTTAAGGGTTGATCTGTTAATACCAATTTGCTGGTGAGTACATGTGGTGCTTGTTTTTCCATTCTTTTTTTTTTTTGAGACTGAGTCTCACTTTGTTACCGAGGCGAGAGTGAGTACCGTGGAGTCAGCCTAACTCACAGCAACCTCAAACTCCTGGGCTCAAGCAATCCTCCTGCCTCAGCCTCCTGAGTAGCTGGGACTACAGGCATGTGCCACCATGCCCGGCTAATTTTTTCTATATATATATATTAGTTGGCCAATTAATTTCTTTCTATTTATAGTAGAGATGGGGCCTCACACTTGCTCAGGCTGGTTTTGAACTCCTGACCTTGAATGATCCTCCCGCCTTGGCCTCCCAGAGTGCTAGGATTACAGGCATGAGCCACCGTGTCCGGTCAGTAACCATTTTGAAGTGTACAGTGTAGTAGAATTAAGCATGTTCACATGGTTGTGTCTGAATCTCTTATCACTTTTTAATCTTGCAACAGTGAAAATGTATACCCACTAAAGTAATTCCTCCTTCCCCCCTCTCTGCCCTTCATACCTTGGCAACTACCTTTCTATTAATACTTTCTGTTTCTGTGATTTTCACTACTTTAAATATTCCTAAGGAGTGGAATCATACAGTGCTTATCCTTTTGTGACTGGTTTATTTCCCTTAGCATAATGTTCTCAAGGTTCATTGAAGTTACATGTGGCAGGAATTCCTACTTCTTTTTTTTTTTTTTTGAGACACAGTTTCACTGTGTTCCCTGGGCTAGAGTGCTGTGGCGTCAGCCTAGCTCACAGCAATCTCAAACTCCTGGGCTCAAGTGATCCTCCTGCCTCAGCCTCCCGAGTAGCTGGGACTACAAGCACTCACCACAGCACCAGGCTAATTTTTTCTATTTTTAGTTGTTTGGCTAATTTGTTTCTATTTATAGTAGAGACGGGTCTCGCTCTTGCTCAGGCTGGTCTCGAACTCCTGAGCTCAAATGATCAGCTTGCCTTGGCCTCCCAGAGTGCTAGGATTACAGGTGTGATGTGAGCACTACTTTTTTTTTTTTTTTTTTTAAAGGAAAGATCCTGGCTGGCAAGGTGGCTCATGTCTGTAATCCTAGTACTCTGGGAGGCCAAGGCGGGTGGATTGTTCAAGGTCATGAGTTCGAAACCAGCCTGAGCAAGAGCGAGACCCTCGTCTCTACTAAAAATAGAAAGAAATTAATTGGACAACTAAAAATATATAGAAAAAATTAGCCGGGCATGGTTAGCCGGGCATGGTGGCGCATGCCTGTAGTCCCAACTACTTGGGAGGCTGCGGCAGAAGGATCTCTTGAGCCCAGGAATTTGAGGTTGCTGTGAGCTAGGCTGATGCCACGGCACTCTAGCCTGGGCAACAAAGTGAGAAAAAAAAAAAAAAAAAAAGACAAGATCTTGCTCTGTCACCCAGGCTAGAGTGCAGCGGTGTCAGGTCAACATAGCTCACTGCAGCCGTGAACTCTTGAGCTCAAGGGATCCTCCTGCCTCAGCCTCCCAAGTGTCTGGGACTACAAGTGGGCACCTAGGTCTTACTCTTGCTCATGCTGGTCTCTAACTCCTGGTCTCAAGTGAGTCTCCTGCCTCATCCTCCCAAAGTGCTGGGATTATGAGCCACTGCGCTCAGGCCCTGAAGCCCTTTTATAAGAGCTCTACTTCCATCTATGAGGGCCCTATCTTCATGACTTAATCACCCCCTACAGGCTCCACCTCTTATCACCTTGGTGATTAAGTTTCAACACATGAATTATGGAGAACATTCAGCACTCTATCACCATAGATTAGTTCTTTTTCTTTTTTTTTTTTTTTTGAGACAGAGTCTCACTTTGTCGCCCAGGCTCTGTCGTGGCGTCAGCCTAGCTCACAGCAACCTCAAACTCCTGGGCTCAAGCAATCCGCCTGCCGCAGCCTCTCGAGTAGCTGGACTACAGGTATGCACCACGATGCCCAGCTAGTTTTTTCTATATGTATTAGCTGGCCAATTTACTTCTTTCTATTTATAGTAGAGACAGGGTCTCGCTCTTGCTCAGGCTGATTTCAAACTCCTGACCTTAAGCAATCTGCCTGCCTCAGCCTCCCAAAGTGCTAGGATTACTGGCATGAACCACCGTGCCCAGCTTACAGATTAGTTCTTGAACTTCACATTAATGGAATCATAACTATGGACAGTTTTTTGTGTCTGGCTTATCTTGTTCAATACTGAGTCTGTGTAATTCATCCACTTTGTTCTCTGCGTCATTAATTTGCTCTTTTTCATTGCTGCATAATTATTCCAAGACATGGATCTACCACAGTTTATTTATTTATTTTCTGCTGATTTTACATGTGAGTTGTTTTGGATTTTTGGCTGATATAAAGACAGCTGCTTTGAACATTCTTGTCCATGTCTGTGGTGGACATATTCATGCATTCCTGTTGGGAAAGGCAGTGGAATTGCTGGGGTTTAGTGTATATAGGTGCTAGCTTTTGTATGTACTGCCAGTTTGCAATGTAGCTGCAGTGTTTTATGTTCTCTCCTGGAGTGTGTGAGAGGAGAGTTCCAGTTGCTGCACATCTCTGGAACACTTGATATTGTCAAACTTTGTATGTTTAGCCATTCTTGTAGTGCACTTTTATCTCATTGCGGTTTTAATTTACATTTCCCTGATGATCACTGATGGTATGGAGGGCCTATTGCATATACCTGAGTGGCCATTTGGATAACATATTTTGTGAGGTGCGTGTTACTCTTTTGTCATGTTTTAACTGGGTTGTCCTTTTCTTTGTTATTTGCAGGAATTTTTGTTTTGCTCTGCTCATTTTTTTAAACTGCATTCTGGATAAAAGTGTTTGTCAGATATATGTATTGTAAATATCTCATCCCAGTTTGTGGCTTGCTTTTTTCATTCTCTAAATGCTGTATTCCCAGAGGGCAAGGACTTGGTCTACCTCACCCACTGCCGTTTGCCCTTCGCCACGCCTGGCCCACAGTAGGATCAAACAATTATTGAATGGGTGGCCACCTTGAGACCCAGCACTGGGCTCACTTTGCTCCTGTGGGCATGTTAATCCCAGTCCTGCCCACATCACAAGATTTTGTGAGGCTGTGGGGAAACAAGACTCGTCCACCCCAGTGTTTGCTTTTGGAGGCTCTCGGGTAGCGTCAGCGTTTAGATTCAAAGAAGGCGGAGCTGGGTCGTCTGCGGGAACTTGCCGGCTAAGTTCCACGTGGGCGCCCCGCCCACCTCAGGGCCCGCCCACAGCTGTCACATATAGGAGCACCTAAGAGGCGTGGTTGGAACCCGGAACGAGGAAGTAGGTGGAGCTTAGGAGGCCACTGGCCAATGAAAGCGCAGGGCTCTGCACCATTGGGGGCGTGGCTGAGGAGTCGGAGAAGGCGGTGCCCATGCTGCGATTGGGTGGCCTGTCGTCGTCAGGGAAACGCGGTGTCTGGGAGGTGAAGAGGCGGGGCTTCTTGGGAGGCGGGGCTTCCGGGGGCGGGTCGGCTGGGACAGAGCGCCCGCCGTCAGCTGACCATCCGCCATCTTGTCCGCCATTTGCGAGCAGCCCGGAGCGGGAGTGCGGGCCCTGCCGAGCGGGTCGCCGCTGCTGCCGCCGCCGCCGCCGTCCACCGACCCCCGCCGCCGCCCTGGCCTGGGAGCTTGCCCCGCCGCGGCGGCCGGCAGCGCAGCGCTCCGCGAGCGGCAGGCGCGGCCCCCGGACCCCCTCTCGGCTCCCGGCCGCGGGCCTCCCGGGGCCAGAGCCCGTCGGCTGCCGCAATGGCCCTCAAGATGGTCAAGGGCAGCATCGACCGCATGTTCGACAAGAACCTGCAGGACCTGGTCCGCGGCATCCGCAACCACAAGGAGGACGAGGTGAGCCCGGCGGGCCGAGCAGGGCGGCCTGGCCTGGTCCCCGCCCGGCTCTGCCCTGCGCGCGCCCGCTCTTCTGCCCCCCCCCACCCCCCGCTTGCACCGCTCGAGACCCTGGGGGCCGCGCACCTCCTCCCCCAGCCTCAGTTTACCCCAAGGAGTAAAGGCCCCGGAGCAGCTGCTCCCGGGCTCCCGCGGGTGTCGGATCCCCTGGGGGAAAGCCCCGGCCCCGCCGCTGGGTGGCCGCCCTCCTCTGCCTCAGTTTCCTGGGTCGGAGGAAGATTTGGGCCTGCCTTGTTCCTCCAGAGGAGACATGCCAGGTTTCCGAGGAGAGATTCTCTAACCTGTGTGCGTTTCTGCATCACCTATGAAAAATTCAGGGTCCAGGGCTGCACCCCAGGACCTCCCAAGGGTCCCCTCCCTGGAAGAATGAAGGAGGGGATCCTGGGCTGCTCTTGGAGGGTAAATGAGTGTCTGCGTTGCTTTCTGGGGCCTGGCTGGGAAGTGAGCGAGGTCTCAGGGCCTCGTCTCCTGGGCGGCTTCTGACAGGGAGGACAGCAGTGAGGGAGCAACCCAGAAGAGCCTGAAATGGGGAACCCGAAAGCCAGGGTAAGGAAATGGTTTTCCAGAAGTGAAATGGTAACTGTGGGCACGTTTTCCTTCCCGCCTCTCCCTTCCCCCAGTATGTGACCTAGTTTGGGAAAGAATGGGGGCCACCAGGCATCCAGGCTCATCAAAGGGTGCCGGTGTAGCGGAAGCATTGAAAAGCCTCCCTCCTGCCTAGTGTCTGTCTGCCTGCTGTCCCTGAAGGAGAGCAGCTGTCTGATATCCTGATACCCTGCAGGTCCCAATACCAGATGCTATCTCATCTTCCTCACAGTAGCCCCCAGGAGGGGCAGAGAAGCTCAGGAATTTGCTCCGAGGTGCCCTCAGTGCAGGTCCCCATCCTTGGGAACCTGAGTTCTTGCCATGTTGTTGCACTTTTTCAGAAGTGGTGTGACCTCCTCTGCCATGTCATGAGGTTACATTTCTTTGTCTCCATAGCCCCCTTCCCTTAGGCCACTCCTTGGTTTTGCATTCTCTATAACTGACTCATGTGTGGTCTTCAGTTTCTTTGTGAGTTGAAAGAGTAGCTGATTGGCCTGGATTTTCTTTACTAATCGTGGCTGAGCACATTTGGGACATAGCTTGCTCCCCAAGATGCCTGTTCTGCACGGGTAGGAGCTCTTTGGTCTGCCCCACTTTCAGTGGGTCGCCCTGAGCAGCCTGCTGTGGGATCCTGAGAATGCGCCACAGGGTCTGTCCTGTGGTGGACTGCACCCTCTGTTGAATTGATGGCTCCTTCCGCCCAGGCTTGGGCCCATTCAACGGGGTATTGGTGGTGGAAACATGTTTTTAAAAGCACAAGGCCAAGCTGGTGCTGGAAGTCCTTGAAAGTCCCAGGTTTCCTCATGGGCCCTGCCGTTGGTCATTTGGCAGTGCCAGGCAGGACACGTGGTGCCTGGGGCCTTGGTTTTCTCATTGGAAGACCATCCTTATGGCCTGGTGAGTGATCATTCAGGTATACACTCCTGGGATGTGTCTGACTGCTGGTGTCTCCTGATTGGAGAGCAGTGAGTGATGGTTTGGTGACGGTTGTAGTCCCATCCTCGCCTGTGTGCAAAAGCAGCTACCATGTAGACTGTTGTTGGTTCTTCCCTCCCACCCACCACACCCGGAACAGATTGCTGACAGTGTGTTTTTTCTGCAGCAGTTTAATTTCCAAAAAAGGTTTTCATTTTATAATAGGTATTCACACTTCTTGTGACATTGTGGAAACAAGGCTTAGCAGTGACTTCAGAAGCCACGTGGAAAGGCAGTGTGGTTGAGAGGAAATGATATGAAGTTTTGGGGACTTGAGTCCAAGTTCTTGGACTTCCTTAACTAGGTGATCCAGGAGAGGCCCCTGCTCTATGTCATCATCTGTAACATCAGGTGGCAGTCCCTCTCTCCTTGTCAGCGGTTCTGAGGATGCACAGCCTTCTGTCTCCTGCAAGCGCCAGAGTGCCTTAAGAGATTGTGTAGTTCACTGTTTTCCAAACCTCTGACTGTCATCTGTTAGCGGGTTGTAAATTCCATTTAATGGGTTATGCTAAGTAAGAAAAAGGAAGGCCAGGTGCAGTGGTGCACACCTGTAATCCCAGCAGTTTGGGAGGATTGCTTGAGGCCAGGAGTTCAAGACCAGCCTGGTCAACACAGTGAGACCCTGTTTCTATAAAAAAAAAAAAAAGGAAAAGAAACTAGGAAATACTGGACGATAGGCATGTAGAGTCACTGTCCTTTCTTGACACTTTGTTTCTGCATATGATTTGTGCATGAGTGTGTGTGTGTGTGTGTTGTGTGTGAGAGTGAGTTGGGTTACCATGCAAAAAGTATTTCTTAAAATGAGTCCAAAATGTTTGCAAAGTAGTGGTCTGATTTGCACGGTTTTTCAGCTGCGTGGTGTTATTTGAACCCTTAAGATACCACAAAGATAATGTTGGCAGATTGGGGGGGTGGTCCACCGGGGATGTCCATTGCTTCTAAAACTTAGCTATAACTTGAGAAAAAAACCAAACGACTTTTAATAATTTACTCTCTTATACTTTTCATATTTTTGGGAAAACTTTTGAGACAGAATCTCATTCTGTCACCCAGGCTGGAGTGCAGTGGTGTCATCACAGCTCCCTGCAGCCTCCAACTACTGGGCTTAAGCAGTCCTCCTGCTTCAGCCTCCCAAAGTGCTGGGACTACAGGTGTGAGCCACTGTGCCAGGCCCCTTATCAGCATTTATACACGGGAAAGCAGCTCCCATCTTTACAAAGAAGTCATGTGGAAAGAGCAGATTCAGCTGTGTAAAAGTTAAAACTTCTGGCCGGGCGCGGTGGCTCCAGCCTGTAATCCTAGCTCTCTGGGAGGCCGAGGTGGGCGGATCGTTTGAGCTCAGGAGTTGGAGACCAGCCTGAGCAAGAGCGAGACCCCATCTCTACTATAAATAGAAAGAAATTAATTGGCCAACTAATATATATAGAAAAAATTAGCTGGGCATGGTGGCGCATGCCTGTAGTCCCAGCTACTTGGGAGGCTGAGGCAGGAGGATTGCTTGAGCCCAGGAGTTTGAGGTTGCTGTGAGCTAGGCTGATGCCACGGCACTCACTCTAGCCTGGGCAATAAAGTGAGACTCTGTCTCAAAAAAAAAAAAAAAAAAGTTAAAACTTCTGTTCACTAAAACCACCGTAGAAAAAAATGCAAGGGTGGGTGGCTGGTTGGGGACAGGTCTATCCTGCCTCAGGAAGCTGGACTTCCTGATGAGCACAGGACATGGGACCATGGAGACACTGGAGAAGCAGGTGGAGGACATGCGACAGCATGGAGCAGGAAGGCTCCCACCCACTCTTTTTTTTTTTTTTTTTTGAGACAGAGTCTCACTTTATTACCTAGGCTAGAGTGAGTGCCGTGGCATCAGCCTAGCTCACAGCAACCTCAAACTCCTGGGCTCAAGCAATCCTGCTGCCTCAGCCTCCCCCACCCGCTCTTACCCAGACATGAGTTGCTGCCTCTGTGGGAGGATCCAGTCCTGAGCGTCTGAGGTGGGCCAGGAGGCAGGAGCTGACAGGTGCTGCCGTTCCCGTAGTGTTGTCCTGTATAAACAGCTGGAGCTGTGGGCAGTATAAGGTTTTCCAGCAGTTCTGTTATGAGAAAAAGGTGCCGTTAATGGTAGCAATACGTTTTCTAGTCCAGCCCAGGTGCTGCTGTTTCTCAGAATGTCCTTAAAGGTTATCGAGTTGCTCCTTTACACTCTTTTTTTTTTTTTTTTTTTTTTTTTGAGACAGAGTCTCACTTTATTGCTCAGGCTAGAGTGAGTGCAGTGGTGTCAGCCTGGCTCACAGCAGCCTCAAACTCCTGGGCTGAAGGGATCCTTCTGCCTCAACCTCCCTAGTAGCTGGGACTACAGGCACCATGCCCGATTAATTTTTTCTATATGTATTAGTTGGCCAATTTCTTTCTATTATAGTAGAGACGGGGTCTCGCTCTTGCTCAGGTTGGTTTCGAACTCCTGAGCTCAAAGGATCCGCCCGCCTTGGCCTCCCAGAGAGCTAGGATTACAGGCGTGAGCCACTGCGCCCGGCCTCCTTTACACTCTTGTTCCCTGCGGGGTCTTTTGGGGGGGGGGGTGTCTGCGTGTATTTGGTCCCCACAGTACATCTCGGTCTGGCTAAGCACGTTTCAGGTGCTCAAGGCCATACATGGCCAGTGGCTGCCGGGTGGGCTTTGCAGCTCTGTGCCTGGGCCATCCTGGGCCTCAAGGGTCACGCCTCCCTCTCTCCCCTCTGCTTAGTGATTTCCCTGGCTGCTGATGTCCTCCTATTCCCGCCCTGGATGGTCTCCTCAGGCCCCACCCCCTTGCCCTCTGGGCATCCTGTTCTGCCTCTGACCTCTGCCCTCTAACCTCATTCTCCTTTCCAGCTCAGATCTTGGCACTCTGTACCTGCCCGTCTAGCTGTCACCTGGACATCACCATGGAGGCGTCTCTGAACCCTTCCATCTCAGCATGTTGTGATGGACTCCTCCCTTGCCCCAACCTGTCCTTTCTCCTGCCTGTCCTGGCTCTGGGAAAGCCTTAGGCCATCCCCATCACTCGCCTCACTGAATTTCTGGCATCTTTTCTGGGCTTCCAGGCTCCCTGCTGCAGTTTTGGTTTGGGCCACTATCCTGTCTCACCCACGTGTTTGCAGAAACCACCTCCTTGCTGGGCTTCTGACCTCAGTTACCTCCCAGCCTTCCCCCAGCTCCGTGCCTGCCCCAGAGCCCTGCGTGGGCCCATCTGCCCTGGCAGTGTGGCTCTTAGCCCGTGTGATCTGGCACCCTGCTCACCTTCTAGCCTGGTCTCTTGTCAACCCCCTCAGCCACACGCAGCCCTGGGCTCCAGCCTTTTTTTTTTTTTTTTTGAGACAGAGTTTTCACTTTATTGCCCAGGCTAGAGTGAGTGCCGTGGCGTCAGCCTAGCTCACAGCAACCTCAAACTCCTGGGCTCAAGCAATCCTGCTGCCTCAGCCTCCCAAGTAGCTGGGACTACAGGCATGTGCCACCATGCCCAGCTAATTTTTTCTATATATATTTTAGTTGGCCAATTAATTTCTTTCTGTTTATAGTAGAGATGGGGTCTCACTGTTGCTCAGGCTGGTCTCGAACTCCTGACCTCAAACGATCCGCCCACCTCGGCCTCCCAAAGAGCTAGGATTACAGGCTTGAGCCACCGCGCCCGGCCTCTGGGCTCCAGCCTTGCTGTGCTCTGAGTAGAGTCCCCAACCTGCCAAACCTGTCGACTTCCAGGCCTTTGTACAACTGTCCTTGGCCCAGAGTCCCTCTGCCCCCATACCTGGTCAAATTTGTCTCTGACCCAGCAGCTGGCAGCAGTGGGGGCTCAGGAGATGCCTGTTGAGGGACTGGATGGACGCCTTCCATGCACTGGCTGACTGGCGCCTGAGGCCGTGTCTGTTGCGTGGTGTCAGGGTGTCAAGTTCGTGCAGTGTCTGTAGCAAGTCCCTCCAGGGCTGCTGCATCAGGCCAGGCTCTGTCCTCCGTGGCTGGACCAGGAGCCTGGCATGGGAGCCCGGTTCACCTGGGAGATGTGGGCAGAGCACCCCGGGAGCAGGCGTGCACATGCCCAGGACTTGCGAGAGAACCAAAAGGATGTCATTTCTGGATTTTTACCGCCCTTAAACCAGTGTCAACATATTTTCACGTGGATATAAAAATTTACAGCCCATTTAACTGATGTGTCTGAATGTTTATTAAAATTCAGTTGCATCATGTAGAATGGTAATTTAACGTTGGCCTTAATCGAGGGGTAGGGTAGAACACATGGCGGTGCTGACGTTCTGTTGCCTCCGACCTCAAAGTGCTGAGTGCTGATTCCGTGTGGCTCTGCCCTGTGCTCAGGTGTGCATGGCCTCTGCCCGTGAGAGTGTGCAAGGCTGGGGGTCACCCTGGCTGCACCTCAGGGACTGTGACTTGAAGACTTGGCATGCCTGGCACCAGGTGACCCTCAGGACGTGCTGGCTGTTGTTTTGTAGTAGTCCTTGTATTTTAACAGCTTCTGAGGAGAAAAAAGATACCGAGTTTGAACTGAGTGTTTTTTCCTTTCTTTAATAACATTGGCTATGCCCCTTAAAATCCCCCCACCCCCACACTGTTGACACTGGCCCGGATCTTCTCTGTGGGGTGTCCTGGGCACTGCAGGTGCTGAGCAGCATCCCTGCCTCCACCCATCCTAGGCCAGGAGCTCCCCTTCCCTCATTCGTGACAGCTACTAATGTTCTCAGACTTTGCTCAGTGTCCCCTGGGGGTGGAATCGTTCCCAGGTCAAGAACCCCTGACCCAACCTGATGGTAAGAAAAATCTCCCAGAATTTCTGGACGCTCTCCCCTTCATCCAGGCGCCCCCTCGTCCCCACGTTGTCACAGTGTTGTTGGACCCAGAAGGTGCATTTTCTAGATTTGCTTTTATTCCCCTTCTAAATCTGTTTAATTATGAAATATGCAATGCATAGGATGTCTTATAGGTAATTATTATGGTAATTATCCAATTATCTTGAGTTTTATGAGTATACTTTCCTCAATTTGCTTATAGTGTTATCACTTAAATTTGTGTCCCTAAACCGTAGAGTGTCATGTAGCTGCAGGTGTACATTTTTGCTGCCCGGCTTCTTGGGTTCCTACCATGAAAGCCGCACTTGTCGCTGGTGCTGCACTCTGTCATGTGGCCACTGCATTTACTGTCTGCGTCCCTGGACACGAGCCCCCGGCAGGGTGATGGCCCTGGGCAGGGCTGGGGTGGGGTTGGGTGTAGCTGTGATCCCCCTCCCTGGTTGTGAACATGGTTTCCTCCCTCTAGTGTGTCAACTATCTGCATTCTTCATGAAGCTCCCTTCATGGCTGTGGCCTATTCCCTTGTCCGCTTTTCCCATTCCCAGGGATTTTTTACAAAGGCCCCCTCTAGGCCAGCAACAGCATGGAACCTGGCTGGTGTGCACTGGGACAGCAGCGCGGGGTCAGCTGTGAGCCCTGCCATCATACAGGTTCTTTGGTCTCCCAGACAGTCTGCCTCAGTTTGTCAGTGGGGAGGGGAGAACCTGAACTACAAAAAAAGAAACTGTGCCCCAGAAATCCTGATGTGCATCTAGGGTTGAAACAGCGCATCTTATGGCCCCAAGGAGTTCATACAGAAAGGAAGTACGCATCCTGTGTTCTAGATTAAATTCCAGAACAATTATATTGTTGCAGAAACCAGTGTCAGTGTTTCAGTGCTTTTGCCCCGTGTGAAGTGTGAACTTTGCATGGAACTGGCTGAGGTGTTTAAGAAATTTCATCATGTTGCGCCTCTAATTTCGTTTTTTGTAAAAAGTGTCAATGACATGTAGTTGTTACATGACACACCTTTTCTTGTTGTTGTTGAGACAGTCTCACTCCGTCACGCAGGCTGGCCATCACAGCTGTTGCAGCCCCCAGTTCCTGGGCTCAAGGGGTCCTGCTGCCTCAGCCTCCCGGGCAGCTGGGACTACAGGCGCCACCGCCGTGCCTGGCTAATTTTTCTGTTTTCAGTAGAGACAGGGTCTTACTCTTGCTCAGGCTGGTCTTGAACTCCTGGGCTCAAGCGATCCTCCTCCTTGGCCGCAGAGTGCTGGGATCACAGGTGTGAGCCATTGCGCTTGGCCTGTTTATCTCCTTTAGCATGTGTTGGGCTGTTGAAATGTGTTCCTCACACGGGCTGTTCTGGGGTCAGCCGGAGATCTGGGCTGAGTCCGAGTGCAGAACGTGGACAGGGAAGAGCCTTCAGAAACGGCACCACCCAGCTCTGCTGCTTTGCTGGTCCCCAGCGCCTCCTGGGAGTGTGCTTATAATATGCTCGTGGAGCTCGTGGAAGGTTCGCACTGGGAGGAGCTACCTGGATGTTACCAGAAGTCAAAAAGCCAGGAAGGAGTCCCAGGGTTGGGACTGAGTTGGGAGTCCCTGGACTGCCTGGGGAAACTGGTGGGTGCGTGTCTGTCACATCTTGTCTACCCGTTCGTCAGCTGAGGAACGTTTGGCTGGCTTCCGTTTGACCTGTTAGGAATAGTGCTACAATGAACACCCGAGTGCTGGTTTTCAGATTCTTGGGCACACACACAGACCACGTGACAGCTACCTGCTTAACCTCTGGGGGAGCCCCAGGCTGCCGTCCACTGCCCTCCCGCCATGGGGGGGCACCTGTTTCTCAGGACTAGTGGTTGCCTTTTTGTTCTTTCGCTTTTAAATCATTAACAAGGATTAACCTGTGGGGTGCAGTAAAGGGTCACCCATGCACCAGGGACAGGAGCTAAGGATCCCTCATGGGATTTAGTAACTTGAAGCGTGTTGGAAGGATATGGCGATGGTTGTTCCACTGCTCTGCACCTCGGTTGTAAAATATGCAACATGCTTCCTGGAGCTGGGAGAGCACCCGGGCAGCTGTGGCCCTTACCCTGCACCTGTGTTGGTGGCAGCTGAGGGTCTCAGGCTGGCTGAGGTGTGGTCCTAGGGTGACACAGGAAGGACTGAGGGCAGAGGACTTGGGACAGGAGGACCTCTGGGGAGGGGCAACGCAGCAGACAGCGCAGCAGGAAGAACGTTGAACCCTGAGGTCAGGGGCATGGCAGGACAGGGTCCTATCAGTTGCTCCTCTTGGTCTCGTGGTCAGATGATGGAGGGGGCTCCTTGTGCCTCGCAGGGAGCTTGGCCTTGGGGGCCAGGGCCAAGCCCGCCTCACGGGTGTGGGGCCCTTACGCATCGGCTGACAGAGTTGCTCCTGACCCCGTGGTGACCACCCTCTCCTCCTGAGGAGGGCTGGGTTCTCTTTAGAGCCGACGTGGTGCCAGCTCTGCCTTTCTCTTTCTCATGATGTGGGAAGAGCCCCGAGACCACCACTCCCAGAGGGGCTGCTGTCCGTCACTCTGGACCTGGTGCATCAGTTCTGCTTCGGTCAGGCTGTCTTGGGTGGTGTTCAGTAGACACGCTGGACTAGTGAGATGGCTCCAGGGAATCAGAACAAACCCGCTGCGAAACCTGGTGCTCAGAAGTTCACTCAGCACTCGCCACAGCAGCTGACAGTGGGGGCATCCAGTGTGAGGAGTGGGCACACAGGGCAGGGTGTGTGCACCCTCCACCACAACCTAGTTCCAGAACATTCTTATCACCCCAGAGAGAAACCATGTTTCTCACCTGTTCTCCACCTTGGCATCCACGAATCCATATCTCGTCTCTGTGGATCTGCCTGTTCTGGACATTTCATATATATGGAATCTCATACTGCGTGGCCTTTTGTGTCTGGCTCCTTTCTGAAATAGTTATTTTTAACTGTTTTAGCTAAACATTTGTAATTTCTATTTTTTTCCCCTTTTAGGCAAAATACATCTCTCAGTGCATTGATGAAATCAAGCAGGAGCTGAAGCAGGACAACATTGCGGTGAAGGCAAACGCAGTCTGCAAGCTGACGTATGTAAGTACTCTGTCTGCTCGGAGGCCCTGGGCCCGTGCCCCGGTGCTGTCGGGCTGCACCATGCTCCGCTGTGCCTGCCGTCCATCCCCCATCAGATGTTCACTGGTGCCACTGCACAGAGCTCTTATGTCTGTTCTGTCAGTGAGCCATGCAGGGTGCTTCGATTGTCACATGGCTGGCGTGGGCGGGTGGCAGCACTCAGCGAGTGGTGGTGGCCACGGGAGGCCTCTCCTGAGTGGAGGCGGGCAGGGGCACCCCTCTCCTGCAGTCTCAGTTCCGGCTAGGAAGCCTGCTGGGTGGAGCTGGGGCTCTGAACCTTCCTGGGCCAGGTTCCCTGCCTGGCTGCCATTCCAGGTCAGCACGTGGGCAGAGTACAGACACCCCTCTCCCCGACACAGCCTGTTTCCATGTTGGAGACAGGGAGCAAAGGGCTTGTCCAAGGAGTCCCTGGTGTTAGCCTTTGTCTCATGTAGCTGTTGTGAGCAGGCCATTCCCCAGGGGCGGTAGGGGAGTTCAGCCAGTGCAAGGACGCACTAACTTCTCAATTGCAGGGGTTTATACTTTTTTAGGGTCTGTTACTAGCCTGTCCCTATAGTTTTTAAAAATAAGAGTCGTTTCTCAAGAGAAGAAAGAGAAGGCCCTAGGGGTACACGTTGGGTGAACTTTCTGTGTTAAGACTGTGAATGGAGCCAGGCGTGGTGGCTCACTCCTGTAGTCATAGCACTTTTGGAGGCTGAGGCAGGAGGATCACCTGAGCCCAGGAGTTGGAGGCTGCAGTGAGTTATGACGATGCCACTGTAATCTAGCCTGGGTGACAGAGTGAGACCATGTCTCAAAAAAAAAAAAAATAGAGATTGTGAATGGAATGGATTCTTCACTTGTAGGGAGGGAGTATTTGATGTCATGGCTTAAGCACCTTGTCTACCTTGGCTTATGAGTAAAAGTGTGTCTTCCTCTCTCAACAGTTACAAATGCTGGGGTACGACATCAGCTGGGCTGCCTTCAATATCATAGAGGTGATGAGTGCTTCCAAGTTCACGTTCAAGGTGGGCTTCGGGACGGGGAGACTGGCAGGGTGGTGGGACAAAGGATTCCCCACTGGACGTACCCGCAGATCCGTCCTATGGCCAGGGCCTGGCTGGCACGGAACACGGTCCAGCTTTCCTGAGTGGGCTGATGCTGGTTTGGGGCTGCAAATTCAGATAAATGTGTAACTCCTTAAAAACCCGGCCAGATGCTAGTCCCTGCCTAGTGGCCTCTACTTGTCAGCGTGTCCTGTTGCCTCTTGGACATTTTCTGAGCATTGTTTGTTTATGTTGTGATCTCCTTTGTAAACAATTTTGGATGTCATTTCATTTTTGGTATCATAAGCACGTGTGCCACGTCAGTAAACTCCCACAAAAATAATTTTTCCCACGCGTGGCCCGTTAGGCCTGCAGTGTGTGTCCTGGGTCGTCCTGTGTCGGTGAAAGCTTTCTTCACCTTCCATTAGGACACACACACTGTGGTGGCTGAGCCCCGCTGTGGTTCCAGTCTGAGGGCCTGATCCCCTGCCTGCGGGTCATACTTGATGAAGAAATAAAATATCGTATTTGCCAAAATTTGTGTCAGCTCCCTGTGCACATGTGTTTAAAGTATCAAATATGTTTGTGAGTGTGGTTTTAGCTGTCACTTCAGCCTGGCAGAGTGAATTGAGCTGTCCTAAGATCCTACACTTAGACTCGCTGTGGGAAAGTAGTCCCTGGCTGCCAGCGAGTGTGGAACATTAGTAGTAGGACCGGGTGGCTTTGACAAACCTTGGTGGGAATTTCTTCCTCTGGAGCCAGAAGAGACCTGGCTTGGTTCACAAGTGGCTTCCTGGCACTCAGCTGGTGGGGGTCCTACTGACCACCCTCCTGTGGCCCTGACGCTGTGTGTGTCCTCCCCACAGCGCATCGGCTACCTCGCTGCCTCCCAGAGCTTTCATGAGGGCACCGACGTCATCATGCTGACCACGAATCAGATCCGCAAGGTAGGCCTCCCCTCATGCTGAGCACCGGGCAGGTCTCCCCCCGCCAAGCTTCCGTCTCGGGGCTGGTTTTCCTGTCACACGCATGGAAGAGCAGGAGGCAGGAGCCCTGGGCTCTGAGGGTCCACAGATCCCACGTCTGTGGGTCCCTTAGCAAGTGGGCCTGGCTTCCCTGGGCTGTTGTGTTTCCCAGGAGACACGAAGAGATGGCCTTGGTGGGTTGAGCTCTGCTCCCTGGCAGGTGTACTGGGGGGAAGCGGGGTTGGTGAGCTGCTGAACACCCCCCTTCTCAACCTCGCTTCCTAGAAGGCCAGAGGGCGCCAGGCATCTGGCTGCAGCTGGCCTCTGGTCACCCCGCGCTCTTTCCATCCTGCCCTGTGGCAGCACCTCCCACGGTCACACTCCCCTCCCTGCCCTCCTGGGGGCTTCCATCCATGGGCTTTTTTGAGCCACCTGATACATGTACCTTCAGTCGTGTGTACTTTTTTTTACATTTGAAATGGTATTTGAAGCCCATCGAGTAATAAATTTCCTCTTTGGCCCCAGCACTTTGCGCATGTTTTGTTTCCCCCTCATTGTGGAGAAGTCGGGGGTGTTGAGGAACCAAGGCCACGTTATGTGGGCAGCTTGTCCCTTTCCAGCCACGGCCCACAGTTCTGGCCCTCAAGTGCCCAGTGCAAGTGCTAGGCCCTCAAGAGGTGACCTGGCTTTGAGGGCTGAGGCTCCCAGCATGCTGAGGGGTGGGCTCTGCAGGTGCTGGCCATGTGGTGACGCCCTGCTTGGGGGTGGTGGGGCAGACCCCATTGCTGTTGGCCCTGCTGGGCTCTCCATCTTGGGCAAGATTATGGAGCCTGGCACCTGCCTCAGCCACATGTGGTCTGTGGTCTAGGTGCCATGGCTTGAGGGTCCAGCTTGGTGGGCGCTGGTCAGAGTGCCAAGCAGGGAGAGGAGTTGAACCTTCCAAGAGGGGAGGGGAGAGGGTTGCCGGGGCGAGTGGGTAAACAACAGGACTGAGGAGGGTGGAGGTGCGGCGTCTTGGGTGCCCAGGTGCCAGCTGCCTGACCAGGCCCCCGTGTGGGCACCTTGCTACAGCCCCAGGGCTCCTACTGCTTCCCCGGGAAAGTTGCTCAAGGCTGTTCTGTTCCACCCAAGCATTCTAGCCTGAGACTCCTTTTCCTGGAGCACACAGTGCTTCTGCTAAATCAGGAGTGATTCAGGTAGTTAACCATCATCTCCCCCGCTTTTCCCACCTTTGCCTGTCTCTGTCCTGGCTGCAGACTCAGGAGCCTGTCTGTGTGGCTGCAGCTCTCGCTGCCAGTTAGTGATATGCTTCCTTTGCGTAGGATCCTGATGGGAGCGCACCCCAGGTGTTTGCGCTCCCGGTGTCATTTTAAATGAACTCGTGACTTTTGAAACATACCTCCAGCGGGGGCCTGGGGTCAGGCTGGGGGTCTCCTGGCAGCTTCATGAATACCTAGATGTCTCTGGACACACCTTTCTGAAACTTCCTATGGCAGCCTCCCAGGGTCCCTGCTTCTCTCCTCTGGCCCTGTGGTGCATTGTGCTGAATGAAAAATCCAGTCATCAAGGGAGTGACGGTTGCACTGCAGGTGCCTCTGCTGTCTTGCCCGTCAGCTGGGAGTGGAGTGGCTTTTAAAGCTAGTGTTTTCGTATTTGTGACCACAGAAGGGAGCTCTTAAAGTGTTTCTTAGCACACTCCTTGGGAAAATCTCCCCAAGAGCAAGTTTGCAAGAGTGAGAGAATTTCTCCAGGTGTGCAGACCTGGGACGTGGGCATGGGCCCGTGTTTGAGACGTTGCCGTGAAGTTTAGCTAGTGGAGTGCAAATCTAGAGGCGGCTGTGGGGTGGCCGTCAGGTGGCCATCAGCCTTTCCTTGAGTTTCATGGTCCCAAGATAGAATTGTCCCCAGCCCGAAGCTTTTCCACGCTTTGAGAGGGACCCACGGGAGTTGTTCCTGCTCTCTTCCCTAGGTTGTTAGGGGGACAGGACCCGAAATGGTGGCAGTCTCTGGGGGTCCTTCCTGTGGGGCTCCCTACCTGCTCTGTGCCTGGGTGATGGTCAGCAGGCTATGCACTGGGTGTCTGCAGGCCAGGAGCTGCCCCTCGGCCAGGGGTGGGCAGCCCTGACCGCAGCCCCGGGAGGCAGGCCGTGCTTGGAGCCAGCGCAGCCTTCCCCTAGATATGCAGTGGTCAGTGAGCCTCTGTCCTGAGAGCCGTGACCTCTCAGAAACTGGGCTCTCAGGTGCAGCATGTTCACATCCTCCTCAGACTCTGTCTGTCCCCAGACGGCCTGTCCTGGCTCATCTCTTGGTGACAGTGTCGAGTGCACTGTAGCTCATTCCTGTTCATCCAGGGTCAGCTGCAGAGCCCTCTGCAGCGGGTACGGGGGCATAGGTGTACCCCCTTCTGGGACGTGCACGGTGATGCATATCCACAGCACCCACCCGCTAAACTCCTCTCCCTCCCTTTCCAGGACCTGAGCAGCCCCAGCCAGTATGACACTGGCGTTGCACTGACTGGTCTGTCCTGTTTTGTCACCCCAGATCTTGCCAGAGACCTGGCAAATGACATCATGACCCTGGTGAGTTGCGAGTGTGTCCAGGTTAAAGTATAACACCAAGGAAGCTTGGCCCTGCGGGAACGGGCTGGGTGCAGGTGTGTGGACTGGTGGGAAGGGAGCTAAGTCACCGTCACCCCCACCAACACCTGGTGGGCCAGGCCCTGGCAGGGACATCGGGTCCTTGCTGAGGTGTGGGTGCTGGTGGAGGTCATCTCAGTAGCCACGAGCTGCTGTGTGGCCCTGTCTGCCCTGCGTAGCTCACAGCTGCCCAGCTGGTCTTAAAGCAAACAGCCGGGCTGGTCGTCCTCTCACAGGGGCCCCAGGGACCTTCTAGAGCATGGAAGCCTCTAGAAATTGCAGCCTTTGGGACACCTGTTGTGTGTCCAGCTCGTCCCTAGCTTAGTGGGACTCTTTTTCCCTTTGACTTACTAAACGGGGCCACACCTACGAGGAAAAGGGCTCAGCTTCCGCCTTGGGATGCCGGCCCTGCATCAGCAGCCTGTCTACGAGAAGACACGTAGATCTCGGTTGATGGTCGGGAGATTGTGGGCACAGCCTGCCCAGCTCTAGATTGGACCCTGTCTGTCCAATTGGGGTCAGCAGCCTGTGGCCCAGGGCCACGTCCATTACACCCCACCCCACCCCGCTGCTGTGAACCAGGCGCCCGGCCCACCCCTTCCTTCAGAGTTGCACACAGTGGCTTCAGCAGAGCAGGGCAGAGCCATGTGGCCTAGACAGAGGCTGTCTGGCCTGCAGAACCGAAACAGTCACTGGCCTTCACAGCTAGCGTGCTCCCCCAGGCTAGAGCAGTTGAAAGCCTAGAGAAGGGATGGGTGTGGGCGCCCTGAAACCATGGGCTGGGAGCTCCGTCAGGGCCAAGCAGTGGAGGGGTGGGGCTCCCCAGGCCTGACAGGTGAGGAAGGGCTCCCCAGGAACGAGAGGACAATGTGGCAGCCGAGGGGAGGCCCTCAGTGTCCTCGGGTGGCTGTGCTGCGGTGCTGCAAGCTCTGACCCTGCAGACCAGGGCTCCCTGTGTGACTTTTGTTTTGGACCTCCCCCTCCATCCTGGGCCCCGGGAGTGCCGGGGCAGGACAGTCAGAGGCAAGGAGGGTTGGCCTCCAGGGCCCAGGTCTGGGCACGGGCACGGGCAGGTTTCCACTCCTCTGAGATGCTACTCTGTGGCCCCTAGGGTAGGCAGTGTGATGGGTTGTGTAGGCTGTAGCCAGAGGGACTGGGGGCTTTTCCTCCAGGCAGAGGTGGTCAGACATGGGTGGGGTGCGGGGCAGGGGTGGAAGAGCCTGGTGGAGACGCCCCCGCTGTCTCGGCAGATGTCGCACACCAAGCCCTACATCCGGAAGAAGGCTGTTCTGATCATGTACAAGGTGTTCCTGAAGTATCCCGAGTCGCTGCGCCCCGCCTTTCCCCGGCTCAAGGAGAAGCTGGAGGATCCCGACCCTGGTTGGTGGTTTGAGTTCAGGTTGGGTGGGGCGCCCAGCCCCCCGGGAGCTGCCCCAGGGGCGGCCCCAGGGGCTCAAGGGAGGAGGTGGGAGGGCTTGCTGCCTGTGGAACGTGTCAGGCTTTCCTAACGGGGAGCCTCAAGATGCAGTGGACATCGGGGAGGCTTGGCTTGGGCAGTGGGTGGCCTTGGGTTCCTCCTAGGTCCAGGAACAGCGCAGTCTAGCACAGTCTAGCATACTCCTGGTGAGGGTGAGGCGGCAGAGCCCTGGTAGGGCGTCAGTGTCTCTGAGCCAGGGAGGTTAGGAGCCAGCCAGATGGCTCCTGTGCCACCAGGCCACTTTCTGCAGTGCAGGGGATAGCTAGACCATAGTTCCACAGGGCCACCTCCAGCCTCATGGGGCTGTTGAGCATTTGCAGTATGGTGACTGAGGGACGCAGTTCCAGATTTTATTTCACTGAGGTTAACTGACGTTTAAACAGTTACCCGCGGCCCTGGCATCCACTGGGCAGCGTGGCCCGAAACCCCATGTGTTAGAGCCTCTGGCTTGTGGCGGGCACTTGGGAGGGGTCTATGGGACCGAAGCCACCCAGCAGGAGCCTGTAGGCCCCACGTCTCAGAGAGCAAACGTGACCTGCGCAGGAGTTCAGCTCTGGGCCAGCTCCTCCTTGGGGCGCTGGGCTCAGTCATATCAGGATGGCCGATCAGGTCCTGAGCCTTGCCCAGTGGTCTCCTCCAGGCCAACGGCCGGGCACGTGTTTCTGGAGGCCATCCCTTCCCCACACAGAAACCCCAAGCCCCGTTTTTCTCCCTGACTCGATGGAAAGAGATGGAGCCAGAGGGCTGTCCTTTGAGGCTGTCCCAAGTGTGGGTGACACCTGCTTGCACTCACATTGCGCACCTTGCTGTGCAGTGTGCTTCGTGGGGTCCTGCTGCTTTCCCATAGCACCATGAGCCCTCTGCCTTGGGCCTGTTGCCTGGACAGTTTGGGCCTGGGCTGGTGTCCCACTCCCTGGGAGGAGGTGTCAGAGCCTGTGCCACAAGCTCAGGTTCCTGCAGCCTGGTAGGAGCTGCCACAGACACCAGAACCTCCTTTCGGGTCGGGAGGACTGTGGCAGGTTTTTGGAACTGAGTGTGGAGGGGGCAGGAGGCTCACTGCTCCTGGGAGCACCCGTGGGACTCCTGTTCTGCCTATGGTCCAAGCCTGCTCCTTCTCCTTGGTGATTAGTGGGTTTTATGCCTGGGGCTCTCCTTCCATCCACGGAGAGCTGCAGTGGGACCTGCAGGCTTATTTTTCTCCCTCAGTTTTTTTAATAAGATTTTTTAGTTTATCTTTTTGTATTGAAATAATGTCAGATTTATAAAAAACATGAAGAAAAAGTACAAAGAATTCCCATGTGCCGTATACGCAGCTTTCCAGAATTTTCTATCTGGTGTCATCAAAGTGAAGTTAAGACAAGGAAAGAAGCGAATGTTGACGGGACACTGCTGCCGGACTGTAGATCAGATTGCCCTTCCCACCCTCCCTGGCACAAGTCTGCCCCTGGCCGCGCCAGCCACCCCTCTGCTCCACTGGCTGCGGATTTGGGGGTTTCTACTACCCCTGATTCGATAGACCAGGTCTCAGAAGCATCGTGCTCAGGGTGACAGTTTTAGGATGGAGCAGCCAGTGGAGGCACAGCTGGGCAACAGAGCCACGTGGGGATGCTCAGCGGCAGCGTAGATGCTGGCTGTCCCACTGACGTCGGCCTTTGTGGCCTGGCCCGAACCAGCATGGCTCTGGTCCTGCCGGGTAGTATTTCCCCATCCTCTTCCTCCTCGTTAATTTGTTGGGGTCCTAGGGCAGGAGGCGCCGTCCGTTTTGTCACCTGTTGGTTATGTCAGGACGGACTCATAGGTACCTGTTTTACTTTACAGGCTGTATTCACACCTTCGTTGTTAGTGTTTTTGCTCACATTGTCTCAGGTTGGCCATCGGGTGCCCTTTCGTGTGGGTTCTGGTGCCCACCTACTACCTTCCCTTATTTCTTGAGCATCTCTTTGGTTTTTTTTTTTTTTTTTTTGAGGCAGAGTCTCACTTTGTTGCCCGGGCTGAGTGCCGAGGCATCAGCCTAGCTCACAGCAACCTCAAACTCCTGGGCTCAAGCAATCCTTCTGCCTCAGCCTCCTGAGTAGCTGGGCCTACAGGCATGTGCCACCATGCCTGGCTAATTTTTTCTATATATTTTTAGTTATCCACTTAATTTCTTTCTATTTTTGATAGAGACAGGGTCTCGCCTTTGCTCAAGCTGGTCTCGAACTTCTGAGCTCGGACTATCCACCTGCCTCGGCCTCCCAAAGTGCTAGGATTACAGGCGTGAGCCACAATGCCTGACCCTCTTTGCTTTTTGGCACCACAAGATGCCAGGTTCACGTCCCCCTTCTAGCCCCAGGGTCCACGTTTCTCCACATGGCCCTGCTTCTTCATTGTTGAAGATCTGGCACCGCGTGTGTTCGTGGTGCTGGGGTGTTGTAGCCACTGGGCCCACTCAGCACACAGAGCTAGGAAGAGTGTGTGTGTGCGCATCTGTTTTGACACTGCCACTTGCCCACACCATGTCATTTGTCCTGGCCAGCCATATACGTGGTGACAGTCATTAGTTCTCATACCAGTGCTTCGAGGTCCACACTGCAGGGTTCCCATCGGTTAGGCCCCCTGGTTGTGAGGATGCCACTTCTTGCTGACGAGGACCCCCTTGCTCCCCAGGGGTCCAGTCGGCAGCTGTCAACGTCATCTGTGAGCTGGCCAGACGCAACCCCAAGAACTATCTGTCCCTGGCCCCACTGTTCTTCAAGCTGATGACATCCTCCACCAACAACTGGGTCCTCATCAAGATCATCAAGCTGGCAAGTAGCATGGGACGTGTCCCCTTGCACTCGCCTTGCCCAGGGGCCCTGGTTGGTGCCCCTGTGGGCAGTCCTTTCTGCCTCGGCGCTGTCCTGGGCGGTGACCGCCCCTCTCACCCCACAGTTTGGTGCTTTGACGCCTCTGGAGCCGAGGTTGGGCAAGAAGCTGATCGAGCCTCTCACCAACCTCATCCACAGGTGAGCCCGCGCCCCCATGTATCCTCGTGCCAGACTTCCGGGGCCAGAGCCGCTGGCAGCCCTGCCTGGCAGGCAGTGCAGGGGCCTGTCCCCTGCTCTGACATGACTCCTGTCCTCACGCCACTTCTCTGCCCTCCCTCTGTAGCACGTCTGCCATGTCCCTTCTCTACGAGTGTGTGAACACTGTGATTGCAGGTGAGCGCTGACACCGGTGTTCTGGAAGGGGCGGCTATCCACAGTGGGGGGAGAGGGGACAAGGTGTCCCCAAGCTTCGCCCCTGCTGGAGCCAAGGTGGAAAGCTGGGTGGTGGGCCCTGCGACCGGCCAGGCCTCCCTGTGGTCACGCATCTCTGCCCAGCTCCCTGCTGCCCCTCCGGTGGTGGGGGGGGGGTGGTTGTTGCTCGGGGCTCTGGAGCAGCTCAACCCCAGCCACGTTCCGGAGTCATCTCACATCTGCAGGTAGAGCCTGCCTGCCTGTCTCCCGCCTTCCAGAGCTGTCGGCTCCTGCTACTCTACGTCCACTGTCAGACCCATCAACAGCTGTTATTTCTGAGATTTTTTTTTTCTTTTTTTTTGAGACAGAGTCTAACTCTGTTGCCTGGGCTAGAGTGCCGTGGCGTCAGCTTAGCTCACAGCAACCTCAATCTCCTGGGCTCAAGTGATCCTCCTGCCTCAGCCTCCCAAGTAGCTGGGACTACAGGCATGTGCCACCATGCCCGGCTAATTTTTTCTATATGTTTTTATTTTTATTTTTTTTGCCAACGAGAAATAAGTTTGTTTATTACTGTAGCATAAAAATCCATGCTTTGGGATGCCACAAACTCTTGGAAAGCATTTTCTACATCCTGCTGGTTGTGGAAGTGTTTTCCCTGCAAAAAGCTGTTGAGATGCCTGAAAAAGTGGTAGTCAGGTGGCAAGAGGTCAGGTGAATATGGTGTATGAGGCAAAACTCTGTAGAGGTGTGGTTGGACATTGTCATAGAGAAGAATTGGGCCCTTTCTGTTGACCAACACAGGCTGCAGGCGTTGCAATTTTTGGGGCATCTCATCGATTTGCTGAGCATACTTTTCAGATGTAATGGTTTCACTGGGATTCAGAAAGCTGTAGTGGATCAGATGGGCAGCAGACCACCAAACAGTGACCATGCTCTTTTTCTGGTGCAAGTTTGGCTTTGGAAGGGCTTTAGAGCTTCTTCTCGTCCACCACTGAGCTGGTCATTGTCCGGTTGTCATATAAAATCCACTCTTCAACGCACATCACAAACTGATAGAGAAACAGTTCATTGATGGTGCTACAATAAGAGAAGACAACACTTCAAAACGACAATTTTTTTTTTATTTTCAGTCATCTCACAAGGCACCTGCTTATCAAGATTTTTCACCTTTCCAATGTGCTTCAAATGCCAAACAACCATAGAATGGTCAACTTTGAGTTCTTCAGCAACTTCTCATGTAGTTGTAAGAGATCTGCTTCTATGATTGTTCTCAATTGGTTGTTACAAACTTCCAATGGCCGGCCACTGCGCTCCTCATCTTCAAGGCTCTTATTTTCTTTGCAAAACCTTTTGAACCACCATTGCACCATATGTTCATTAGCAGTTCCTGGGCCAAATGCATTGTTGATGTTGTGAGTTGTCTCTGCTACTTTATAACCCATTTTGAACTCTAATAGAAAATCGCTTGAATTTGCTTTTTGTCTAACATGATTTCCATAGTCTTTCATGATGTCCTAAATCCAAAAGAAATTCATCTGCGAATCTTTGGAGTTCATTTCCTTCTAAGCGCTTTAATTTCTTCAGTTCACTCTGTAGGAAAAACCAGGGCTCTTTAGCTCCATTTTCTATCCTCCTCCTGAGGATTTCATGATCCTTCCCCAGACCATTTCTGGTTTGTTTCTTGTAATTTTCAATCTGTTCTTTGGCCTTAACAAGTTGCTCTTCTAAAACGTACCCTTCCTGTAGCTGGTCCTTGATCAGTGGGACCTTCTGGTATCCAAAGAGATTCAGCCATTCGCCTCAAGTCTTCATTCTGCTGTTTTTAGCGTTCAAGCTTTGCTAGAATCTTGGACAGTACTCGGCTAGAGTGATCAGGGTGGTCATTGTCTCGTACCAAGTGACCACCTATATAAAATAGCAAGGCCCCCCAGGCCAAAAGAATGAGCATAATCCAACACCAGGAACCAGTCCATGGCCGCATTTTCAGATTTTCAACTCACTCCCCTGGATTCCTGGAGCTCAAAGAATTGAAAACATTGTAATTCTGTTTCTAGTTAGTGCACAGGTGAATAGACTTCTGTTGTTTCAACAGATTATGCTTCAAATGATTCTCACTTATGGTCCGGTGGTGAATCTTTCAAAGAGATCCTTCTGGTGATATGAGTAGGAAGCTTTATTGTCCTGTGCTTCATGGATTCTACATGTTAAATTTGTTCAGTTAACCAATAAAGGCAGTAAATCACTTGATCTTGAATGAAAACACCATCAGGGTCATGTATGCCCTCATAGCCCTTTTGCCCTCTTAGCAAAAGCAGAAACTATTCTTTGTCCAGTTCAGTATGTAAGTGTTCAACTGTGTGTCTTTGGGTCTTCATTTCCTTATGAGGGCTCCTTGTTCCTGGGCAGTTTTCACGTTCTCTCCTCACCCCAGCTGCTTGCCTCTCTCTATATGTTTTTAGTTGGCCAATTGATTTCTTTCTATTTTTAGTAGAGATGGGGGTCTTGCTCTTGCTCAGGCTGGTTTTGAACTCCTGACCTTGAGCGATCTTCCCGCCCCGGCCTCCCAGAGTGCTAGGCTTACAGGCCTGAGCAACCACGCCTGGCCTATTTCTGAGAATTCTTTAAAGCAACCTAAGGCATGTTGTTTCACCAGAGATACTAAGCACTAGTGTTTACAACAAAATTGATTTTTTACGACAAAATCAGAAACCGCCCTTCAGGCCTAGTAAGGCTGACAATGTCCCCAGGGGTCGAGGACAGTCTCTTTAGAGCCGGTCTATCAGGGTGCGTTTGGCTGACACGCTTCCTTGTGGTTGGCGAATTCGGAGTCACACCTGCCCCTTCATCCCACACCATTGTCTTGTTGGAAAAGCAGGGTCATGGCTCCTAGCAGGGCTGGCTGGCTGCTGGCTTCATGCATCTCTCGTGAGCTGGTGTCAGACCCAGGCTGTGTGAGGTTTGGGGTCTCATTGCCTGCCTGTGCCTGCGGGGTGGGCGTGCGTCCCTTTGCCGGCTCTTGTGCCAGCAGTTGCTGCTTGTGGGCCTGTGAGGGGGCCTGATGTTCAGTGATCCATGAGAAGACAGCCCAGGTCTGTTCTGTGACAGCTGTGTGGGCTGTGAGTGTCCCTGAGGCTCTGGGACAGTGGGAGGCGACCATCACCAGAAAGGAGGGTGTGGCTGGGCAGAGGAATCAGAAGTGATAGGGTGGGAGAATTTGGGGTGCAGGGAGAGGCAGAGGGTACTGGTGGGGAGTCTCTAGACCAGGCACAGCACGTCAGGGGAGCAGTGGCTCTTGGGTGAGGGTACCAAGAGCTAGCTCATGGGGTGTGGCCCCAACACCCTGGGGCTGTGATTGGACTCTGCCTTCTGATTCCTTGGGGCCTGTTGAGGGGCGGAGCGGAGGTGCAGGCCTGGAGGCACAGACATCAAGTCGGGTCCCAGATCTCCTGGTAGCTGGTAGCACAAGGGTGCGCAGGGAGGCCCCTGGGACTTGGCCGTGGTTCATGACAGCAAAGGGACGCAGCAGAGTCAGCAAAGGGGAGAGGCGCGGGCTTAGCCGGGGAGGCCAGGCCCAGCTTCCAGAACCCTCTCACCGTGGAGTAACACGGGACACGCTCCACCACCAGCAGCTAGCCATGACGACATGCATAGAGTGTTGTCCCCAAGGAAGCTCACTCACAGAGACCCTGCCTGGGTGTCCATGGGGGCTGGTCACGTGGTCCCCCTGCCAGGCCTGTGCTGGGATTCCAGACTCAGACAGCAAGGTTGGGCACAGACCATGGTGTTTGCAGGGGCAGTTTAGGCCAAGCTGCCCTTCTGTCAGCAAGGTGGGGCCGTCCAGGTTCCTGGATGCCCCGAGGGCAGCCTCATTGGTGCCTTCTGAGGACACAGCCCCAACTCTGTGCTGCAGCTCTGTCCTGTGTGGGCACCATTGGGAAGAACAGTTCCACATGGTGGCATTTCTGCCCTTAACCCCATCCTCATCCCGGGCAAGGGGTAGGAGCCACAGTGGACACTGGGGTGGTGCTGTGGCCACGGCATGGTGCTGATTGGGCGGCTGTCTGTTTCAGTGCTCATCTCGCTGTCCTCCGGCATGCCCAACCACAGCGCCAGCATCCAGGTACTCCCCGGGCCGCTGTGCTCCTCCTAGGGCTGGGAGCCCCCTGCACACTGGGTGTGACCCTCAGAAGCCTGTGTCCCGCTATCTGTCCTGTCCTGTCCTGGTCCACTCTGTTTTGTGTGCCTTGTTGTGGGGTGTGTACACCCACTAAGCCTCAGCCCTGGTGCTCCTGCCTGAGTGCTCATGGTAGTCACCCAGGCTGTGTCTCTGTCTTGCCCATATTTGGGGACAGCCCTCCTCTATCCCCAAGCTGCCTGGCCTAGAAGCCTTTGGGATGGTCGTTTCCTTGTTTGGTTCAAGTTTATTTTAATTATGTGAGTAATGTGTAAAGTAAGTCCCTGGATCCCAGTCCCTCCCAGGGGGCACGCCGTGCAGTTGGATGTGTGTCCCCACGCAGCGTGTTTGCTGGGGTGGCAGCATATGTCCTCGCTGGTCCTTGCAGACTCACTGCTGTCCCTGGTGGAGCAGGGTTCTCGTGTGGGTCCCGGATAGGCCAGCCCCCCGTGTCGCTGCAAGGGCCCGGCCCGCTTCCCTCCCATCCTCTGGGCTGTGGGGCGGGTGGGTAAAGGGCTGGGCCAGGGCCAGCTGGACTGAGCCTTGGTTTCAGAAGACAAGTCCAGCGTCACGTTTCTTCTTTGCAGCTCTGTGTTCAGAAGTTGAGGATACTGATAGAAGACTCCGATCAGAACCGTGAGTCGTTCTCCCACTCCACTCTTCCGTTTCTGTTTCCTATACCTTTGTGAGGTCAGGCCTCTTACCCGCATGGGAGGAAAGCGTGCACAGTGTTAGTGATGCCCGGTCTTCTTCCTCACAGACCCGGTGCTGGCAGAGCGACACGGGCTTCAGAGACAGCCCCCGCCAGTACCGTGTGGCCCGCTTGTGCCCACTCCCCTCGTCACATGTGGTGGGTAGCCCCTCTATCCAGGCCAGAAGGTTTTCAGGAGGCTTGGTGTGTGCCGAGCCGTGTGCGGACAGCCAGGGCAGGGGCCTTGAGGAAGCTCCGCTTGGTCCCAGGGAGGAAGTTGGGAGAGGGACACACGGTGAAGCCCGTAAGTGGGACTAGGCAGGGATAGCTACAGTGACGCGTGCTCGCTGAGCATCTGGTCCTGGTGTCCTGACATACAAGGCTCTGTGTCTCTGGGGCAGGGTATGTGGCATTGATTGGTCAGTAGCACAGCACTCAGCACTGCTGCCCACGGACACCTGTGTATCCTTGTGAGGGATTCCAGCTCAGGGCCACCCGCCTGACACCTGGCCCCAGGTGTGGCGCTGTATTTAGCATGCTCATTGGAAGCCAGATTTGTTTTAGAGTAGGGCTGGGCTTGCTGTCCCTGTGAAGGCCCAGGCAGTAAACAGAGCATTCCTCCTCCTCCTCTTCCTCCTCGGCTTTGTTGTCTGAGGCAGAGACTGGTTCATATGCTCTGTGCCTTGCTGTGGCGCTAGCACCTTCTGGTGTCCAGGCTAATCACCTGTGCCATCTCTGCAGTGAAGTATCTGGGGCTGTTGGCCATGTCCAAGATCCTGAAAACACACCCCAAGTCCGTGCAGTCTCACAAGGACCTCATCCTGCAGTGTCTGGACGACAAGGACGAGTCCATCCGGCTGCGGGCCCTGGACCTACTGTATGGAATGGTACGTGCCCACTGCCCAGCTTCCCACTGCATCTTAGGGCTTTAAGGGACTTTAACCTTCGGGTATCAGAGCCCGGAGCAGCACATGGGTGTCAGGAGACCCTCAAGTTCAGGGTCAGCAGCGTGTGGGGGCTCGGCATTGGGGAGCAGGCCTGACCTCTGCTCCAAAGGCGCATCTGGACTTGGGGGCTGGGGCCAGGCCCACTGAGTGACCATGGGGGCCATGTGCTCCTCATCTGACTGTCACAGGGACGCGTGGCCTCCCTGGTGTAGACCTGTACACGCAGGTCCACCCGTGAGCCATGGATTCAGAGCTGGGCCTCCCTCACCTGTCCCACCCCAGGTGTCCAAGAAGAACCTGATGGAGATCGTCAAGAAGCTGATGACCCATGTGGACAAAGCCGAGGGTACCACCTACCGTGATGAGCTGCTCACCAAGATCATCGACATCTGCAGCCAGTCCAACTACCAGCACATCACCAACTTCGAGTGGTACATCAGTATCCTGGTGGAGCTCACCCGGCTGGAGGGCACCCGCCATGGCCACCTCATCGCCGCGCAGATGCTGGATGTGGCCATCCGAGTGAAGGCCATCCGCAAGTTTGCCGTGTCCCAGATGTCCGCGCTGCTTGACAATGCCCACCTGGTGGCCAGCAGCACCCAGCGGAATGGGATCTGCGAGGTGCTCTACGCTGCCGCCTGGATCTGCGGGGAGTTCTCAGAGTGAGTGGGTTTGGGCACAGGCTCAGTTCCCCCGGGCTCCCTGGCAGTGATGGGTTGGAGAGATAGGGTGTGCTGGCTAACGTTCCATGCAGCCGGGATGCTTTACCCTGTCAACTCTGCCCTGTTCTGGCTCTGTGGTCACCATGAGACCATAGATCCTCTGGG
>VSMD01043477.1:0-31361 GCA_008750895.1 Mirza zaza
GCGTGTGTCATAAGTGGTCTGGCTTTTAGCATAACACCGTCTTACACACAGCTCTTCTCATTTTAGCACGTAAAGCCAGTGCCTAGTTTTTGTGCGCAGCTGGGTAGTACTCCGCTCCGTGACCGCGGCAGAGGTTGCCGGCCTGGCCTCTCAGTCACGAGCACTGCGGTTATGGCCAGCCCTTTGCTCCCGCAGCCGAGCCGCGGTGCACGCCCCCGCCCGTGCGCAGGCCTGACCGGGGGCAGATTCCTAGGAGCGGGAATGCTGGGGCAGGGGGCACGTGCGTTTGTCATTTGTAAGATGTGGCCCAACTGTTGTCCAAAGAGGTTGTACCGGTTACACCCCCCCTTGCTCTGGTCTCAGTGGGGAGAGAAGGGCTGTGTCTTGGGCTTTAGGTATTGAGGCACATTCTCATTCCGGCTCGGCACCGACACAAAGCTGGGGAAGGAGGAGAGGGAGATCCACTACCAGCAAGCGGCCGGGGCTTCGCTCTTGCTTTTTTTTGTTCTATTTCTACACGTTCATTTTCCTCCAAGACTGTCACTCCAGGTGGCTGGTTGAAAGTGATATCTAGGCCAGAGTGCTTTTAATGGCTCCATCTGTGGGACCAGACAGGAGGAGAGACAGCCTCCCGCAGACCCCCAGACAGGGCCAGCCGCCTGCTGCAGACGGAGGAGCCCCGTCCAATGCGGCGTTCGCTTTGCAGGGAGCCACGCGCTCTGCCCCTCTTTGTTTCTCTCTCTGCGAGCTCTGCATAAGTGAAGGGAGCAAGCGACTTCACCACACGGTGAACCTGGGTGCTGGGTTCTTCGTCCTCACTGTGGTTATGGCAGCGGCGTCCGTTTCACTGGCCCTGCTGGAGCAACAGCTGGGCTCGCAGATGACTCCCGGCTCTGGGCCAGAGGCAGTGCGGGCAGCCCCCCACCAAGCTGAATGGGGGAGCAGGTTGTGGCAGGGAGAAGCCAGGCGGCACCTTCCGTCTCCCTGGTGGATCTGGAGGTGCTGTGCCAGCCCTCCCTTAGCTGAAGGATGCCTCTGTGTTGCAGAGAGGTCTAAGCATGGCTTGACGGGTGGCCTACCTGGGGGACAGAACTTTAGGACAATATGGCATCAAAAATCTATCACTCAGCCAGGTATGGTGGCTCACACCTGTAATCCTAGCACTCTGGGAAGCGGAGATAGAAGTTCAAGCAAGAGTTCAAGCAGCCTGAGCAAGAGCGAGACCCCATCTCTACAAAAATTAGAACACTTAGCCGGGTGTGGTGATGTGCGCCTGTAGTCCCAGCTACTCGGGAGGCTGAGACAGGAGGATGAGGATCGCTTGAGCCCGGGAGTTTGAGGCTGCAGTGAGCTATGATGATGCCGCTGCACTCTAGCCAGGCAAAGGAACAAGACCCTCTCTCAAAAAAAGTATATATTCTTTTCCAAAGAATTTATCTCAAGAGAATACAGCAATTTAACAGAAACAAAGACATTGTTTGTTCTCTGGATTAAAATTCAAATGGGTGGATGGATTAGTAAATCATGGTGATTTCATGTTTCATAGACATTGAAATGGATGATTGACAGCTACAGAGAGGCTAGACTAAGTTTCATGAGTGAGGGCTGGGAAGACCGTGGGTTATACATGTAGTCCCTCAATCAGTCTCTGTTCAGCAGTGAATGAAGGATGGGGCAGTGGCAACTATGTGAAAGGTTAAGGGAAAAACTGCAAAACAGTATTCTGTAATTGCAACAATTTAAAAATGTTTATTTTTGGATAAAAGCTGAAAACAATAAGCCAAAGTGGAAATAGCTCTGCCTGCAGAGTTTCTCAGGCTTTCTTGCTAGCACCTTCCCACCCCCGAGCCTTTCTAGACCTTTCCCCCTAATTGCACACTGGAATACATTTTAATGCCATTTTAGTACATGTCTGTGCTTTAGACATTAAAAGAATAAGGGTTTTTTGTTCCCCGAGAACTAATTTTTGCCCCCTTAGGAGAAATAATCCCAATCCCCACCACGCCCACCCCCTGAGAATGCCTGTGTTGGCGGGGGAGCTTCTAGGGGATTTGTATCTCTCTGTCTTGCTTGTCACTGTTACGGTCTCTTTGGTGAAAGCCAGCATGATCGGCTCCTGGGCGTGCCTCTCGGCCTGTCTGCCCTGGTCTGCGGGGCTCCCGCCGTCTGAGCAGGCGAGATACTGGGCAGGAAGAGGCACTGCCCGTCAGTGGCAGAGGTGTCCGCACCTGCTGTGGGCCCGTGTGTGGCCGGGACAGTGTCTCTGTGGGAGGGCCCAGCAGGCTTGCTTCTCCCGGAGCAAGGTGGCTTCTCCTTAAAAAAAATATAGCTGAGGAGCTGGCCGAGTGCATATGTTGTCTTGGAGTAGCTGGACAAGTCCCGGGAGAGTGTTAGAGCCTTTCCCTAAGGTGACCTTTCTCAACTGGGGTTCCTCGTCTGAACATAGGCTGCACCCGCTAGGGCCACACTGGGGAGAAGATAATTCCTTACTTGTAGCAGATGTCTGGGCCCTGGGGGCTTAATCGTCTTCAAGATCTCACTGTCGCCGCTGCACAGAAGATGGTTGAGAAGGGCTGATTCCAGGGGTGGACGGAGAGGATGATGTCCTGGTGCTGGGACCTGCTGGTGGCACCAGGCTGAGGCTCCCAGGACCTCTCCCCTGTGCCCTTTGGGGCAGGGAAGGAGTGAGACAGCCTGGATTCGAAAGCCCCCCCTTCCCTGCCTCCACTCCCCGAGGGGTTTGGGCAGACTGCCTGACATCTCCCTGCCCAGTTTCCTAAACCGTAAGATGAGGATGATGATTATACCCAAGGCTGGGATGCGGATTAGGTGAGTTAACACATACAGCACGTAGAAAGAACAGTGCCCAGCGCGTAGCTAATGCTCGTGACTGTAATTTAGTGGTGGTGGTGGTGGTGGTGTCATTATCATTAACCTCTGAGCTTCTGTCTTCTTATCTGTAGATTACAGAAATAGGGCGGCGTGCGGTAGAGGGTGGGGCCGCACTTGCCGGCTCTCTCGTGGGTGAGACGTGAGCTGGGTGGTGTGTGTCCTTCCGTTTTGTCGTCAGTGCTACCCTTTCCAGAGCTCTCTCCCCTCTGCCTGCGGTGTAGCGACTGGTGACTCGGTGGCAGCGCTCTCAGGGGGTTCCCGGGAGTGAGTGAAGAGAGGAGCGCTCACCCCGCCACCACCTGAACCACCGTGCATGCAGTACGAGCAAGTCTTTGTCCTGTAAAGCCACCAGGACTCAGGGGGGCTGTTTGTTGCCGCGGCAGAACCGTGCCTGTCCTGACGAAAACGGGAAGTGGTGACTGTCTAGCTTGGTTGCGAGGATTAAATCTTACGTGCAAAATGCCCAGCACGGTACGTGACAGTCACGCATTTGAGTTGGCTCCCCTCCCCACCAGGACTCCCTGCTGATTTTTCGCAACAGGTGTTGCTTCGTCTTTCAACAGAGCTTCACAGGCCCTGACCCCTCACCTCCTGTCGTGCTGCCTGGGAGGGCAGAGCTGCTGCCCTGGGTGAAGAGTGCGGAGCTCCCGAACCCTGCTCTGACGCCCATGCAAGGCGGCAGTCTCAATAGCACCTATCGATCATAGCGCCCCTCCCCGAGGGCCTGCTGCCCTGCAGGCAGCCTCAGCCTCAGCCATCAGGTACGGAAGCCAAGGTGGCCAAGGTGGCCGCCCTCCCTCAAGTGTGCTTAACACCGGGGTGCATCAAGTGAAGAGGCTGAGCGAGTGGGGAGGGCGCGGAAACGTTGTGGGCCCTCGGGGTCTGTTCCCACCTCCCTCACTTTCCAGGCTTCAGCTGCAGGTAGTGGGTGGCCCGTGTGTGGGCCAGTGCTGTGACCCTACGAGAGACACTGTGTGGGGGGGACACGATTAGAGAGGGTGTGTTGGCACTGTTGGTCTTGACCTCAGCACAGCAGGTGGAAACCAGGTTGTCTCAGCCTGTGCTGTCAGAGGCTGTGGAGGGCTGTGATTTTGTCCTTTTGGGGTGAGCTCAGGGGTGGCCACTGGCCTGCTGTCCCACCCCCTTCACGGGGAGCTGTTTACGGGGCTGCCCAAAGAAGACACCCGATAATTACCAAGCAGCGTGTGCAGCAGACATCTCCCCCTTCCCCAAGCCTCGCTCCATTCTAGAACTGCCCCTGTGGCCAGCCCGTTTCTGTGCGGGGTTGTGGGGGCGTGGGGCTAAGGGGAGGTTGGGGGGGGGTGCCAAGTGCCACCCAGCAGACTGACCGCCCGAGACCGGAAGGCGAGGTCACACGGTTCTTGTGGCTTCACTGCAGGTTGAAATCTGTTCACAAGAAAAAGCTGTAACAAAACTAAAATAAATAAATACACACGCAGTGTAAATACAAATAAATCTGATCAGAGGCATTTTAAATAAAAAAATAGGATACATATAATATTTTGAATAAAGTTTTTTTTTTTTTTAAGAAGGCGCCATTGAAAGGCAGAAACATCTAGGGAGAGGACCCGCTGTCTGATAATTCACTTGCATCTAGAATGATCCGTGGCTCTGATTCAGTTATAGTGGTCATTCTCCTTTTACTTTCAATTCACAATTAGATTTTTCTGCTTCATAGGGTGCTTAGTTTGTTTTCTATTTGAAAATCAACAGGATGGGTACCCCTGCACCCAGCGAGCTTCCTGAGTGGCTTGTGTCTGCCGGCCGGTGAGGCAGGGCAGGGCTGAGCCGCAGCACCACGGCCACCCGGAAATCCCACTCGGGAACCGTTGCCGCAGGTCACAGCCCTGCACAGCTACGGCGTTTGATTGCGTTTAAACTAACATGTTCGTTACAAAATGGAACAACCTAAAAATGAATACACACGGAAAGCCCCTCATTCAAAGTGGAGGCTGTGGATGGAGCAAGATCGGGAACGCCCGCTCTGTCCTTATCTGATGACAGCGTAAGGACAGCAGCAGCAGTGGGAGCACGGCCGGCCGAGGGAGTGCCAGGCCGGTGTGGTTCTCACTGCTCTTCACCGATCGTCTGGTGCAGCTCTCAGCAGTCACACGGGGTGCTGCTGCTCTTATCATCCCTTTATTGTTGGGGAGAACAGACCCAGAGAGGCAAATTCACTTTCCCAAGGTCACATAGTTTAGGCTGAGCCGTCTTTGGGGTCCCTGTTCCTGGGACTCTGGCCTTCCCCAGGCCTGCCCTGTCCAGTCGTGTCAGAGCACGAGGAGAACACCAGGAGAGCAGCTCTGCAGACCCTGCCCGCTCACCCGGCCCTGTCGCCCGCCCGGCCGTCTGTGAGCTTTCATGTTCTGCGTGTCTGTTGTGCAGCCCAAGAGATAAGACCACTCCGTCTTGATTTTTATTTGTTTATTTTAGCTTTCAGTGCAGCCTGATGTCCAGCAGGTGCTTAATGAGGACTTGTCTGGGTTTTTAGATTGAGTGACCTGTGCTCCTTGCAGTCCCTGGGGTCAGGTGTCTGGGATCCCCTGTTCTCTACCTCTTGTCTGCTGGGATGTTGTCGAGGTGAATTCCTCCCTCCCGTGTCCGGCTCCTAGGCCGGGGTGGCCGGAACAGCTGGGAATGGCCTGGCGGCTCTCTCACCCGACAGGTGGGCTTGAGCTTCCTTGCAGCATGGCGGTCTCGGCCCGTCCAGCTTCTCCTGGTGTGGCTGGTTTCCCGTTGATTGAGTGACAGAGAGACAGGAGTGGAGGCTGCACGTCTCAGCCCCTGCCCAGAGCGGGCACAGTGTTGCTCGGCCGTGTTCTATTGCTCAGTCACAGCAGTAGTCCGGGGACCTGCTTGGACCCCGGGGGAGGGACTTAGGAGGCCCTGCCTTTCAACGGGAGGTATGTCGGCCCCAGAGGCCCCAGGAGACCTCGCCTGACTGTCTCCACAGTCCTCCCTTCCCTGAAGGCCCAAGCTGGCTCCTGCCCGGCCTCTACACCGGCTGTGCCTCTGCCGGGAACCCTCTTTCCCCTTGTCACATCCTGGCTCCGGCTCATCTCTGAAGCGTCCGCCCACGCATCCCATCTTCACCCAGGCTTTTATAAAGGAGCCCACGTTCTTGTCCCGCTGTAGCCCGCAGCTGTTTGATTCCGTTCACACCGGGGAAGTGACATGTCCTGGTCACCCGTTTGCTCACTCACGGACGCTCCGCGCCCGCCCTGCACCCCGTACCGCCCCCCCAGGCTGGAGTGCCAGCCTCATTGGGACAGGAGCCTTTCCTGTCTCGCCCACCCCGTCTCCTCCTGTCCCTGGCACGTGGCGCAGGGGCTGGTTCAGGAAATGTCTCTAATGAGTGAAGGGGAACACAATAGCCAGCTGTCACGTCCATCCATCCTGGTGGGCCTTCCCCACGTGGCTGAAACCACGGGCAGGGTGGGGGGGGATGAGTGCCGGGGCCGACAACCCTTCTCCCGGGGTGGGACACTGGCCCTGAGCCTGTTCTCTGTTCCTGGAATTTATTTCGCGTGACAAGCCGCCTTCGGTCTCCAGGGCCCCTCTCCCCGGCAGCGCCCTCGAGCGAGGTTGATGGCAGCCCAGCCTCTGAGACCCAGGCGGGCAGGGGACCTCCAGGCCGGGCAGCTGGTGCACCCGGCCCTGCCGCCAGCCTTCAGGAGCGGGGACGGGGTGGGCAGGGGCCCCCGAGGGGCACAGGAGGGCAGAAAGCCGTCACTCCATCGTCTCCCCTCCCCTGCTGACGGAGCGTGCCCTCCCCACCTCCTCAGTGTGGCGGAGGAGGGAGCAGCTCAGAGTCTGCATCAGCGCGGGGTTCCAGGAGGGTAGCCTCGAACCTCAGTTTCCTTACCACTGAAATGGGAATGATTGAAACGGGCCCTGATGGGGCCCTTGCAGCTCCTCGTTTCCGTGAAATCATGGCTGTCACAGTCCTGCCTCCAGCACGCCCAGGCCACCTCAGCGGCAGGTGGGACGGGGCCTCGCGTCACTGCTGGCGCTGGCTCTGCTGGGTGGCTGTGAGCCGCAGTGCAGGCCTCGAGGGCTGGAACCCAGCCGCGCTGTCCTGAGTCTGGCGCGTGGCCCAGAGCCACGCCTGCCGTCGGAAGCTTGGCTCTTCCGATTTTCTGAAGGTCCCGTCCTGCTGCCTGAGAAACTGGGGTGCGGGGGAAGCGGAGAGGGCTTCTGATTGGTACCCAGGGGCTGTTTGGGGGGGGGCCGCAGCCCCAAGCTCCTGAGGTGACCCGAGCCACTCACCGCTGGGGACTGTGTGACAGCAGGACAGCACCCGGCTGAGGCCTGTGCTTCTCCCGCTCCCTGGCGTCCAGGGAAGAGCTGGCACCCTCGTGCTGAGTCCCCGAACTCAGCTGGTGCAGGAAGGGGGGCCGTTAGTGGAGTCAGCCCTTGCCGAGAGTGGCACCCTACGGCAGTTTTGACGCCTCGTTTTCCTCTCCGAATGGGCCTTTGGCTCTCAGTCAGGAATCTTCCGTGAGCCTGGCGAGTGTTTTTCTGAAGGTCTTACCCCCTGGCTACTCTCTTGCACTGGTTAACTTGCCCAGGATAAGGAGAGAAGTGCGCTCGTTGTTGCCAGGTGTGTCTGGCCGCGTCCCTGCAGGTGAGGATGGGTCCTCAGCAGGATGAGAAATTGCTGGTCTGTGGCATAGCAGCGCCTCGCAGTCAGATGACGGGGCTTAAATCATCAAAGCACAGGGCGACGCTTAGGTAATCAAAACAGCCCGGGATGTGTGGGCTCGGGAGCGGCTGGTGGACGCAGCCCCCAAGGCGGAGCCAGGGCACAGGGAGCTCCCGAGAGGCTGGACGGGGCCGCTTGTGAGCCTGCTCCAGTGCTCCCCACTCCTGCGCTGGGGGACACCACTCAGCTCGGGCCTTGGGCTATCCGCTCGGCGCCGGCCTCAGAGAGGTCACTGCTTTGCCGCCTTCCAAGGGCAGTTGTGGCTGCTCTGTTTGGACGCACCCTGCTTTCTGGGGCTTTCTCCTTCTTTTGAGTCTTGCTTTGTCCTGTCCAGAGCCCCGTTTTACGCAGCCCTGCTAACACGGCTCCCCCGAGTGGGGCTGGCTGCCCAAGAGTGTGGACCTGGGACCACAAGGGGGACCCTGAGGGGCAGAGTGGGCCATGCGAGGCCACTGCTCAGGCCAGAAAACCCCAGGGCGTTAGCCTGCCAGGCTCGGAGTGTGGGGAGGGCAGGGCCCGGGACAGATCGCTCCCCGGAGCAGGTGCGTGGCTGTGCCCGGGTGCCAGGGCCACAGACGCTGCGGCAGAGAGCTGGGATTGTGACTTGGGCTGTCTGTGAAGAGAGTCCCAGAGGGTTTTGGCTCCATACACAGCGTGTCTGAGCCCAAGCAGTCAAGGTGGCATTCAGCCCACGCTCAGAACCGGCCTGGCTCGCTGGCCAGAGTGGGGCAAGAGGCAGGTACGATGAAGTGCTTGGGCCCTTGGAAACCCAGGTGTGTTGATAATGGAACTAAGGCTGACCCTCAGCATCAGGGCCCTTGAACCTGACCCTGGGGAGGGGGCGTGGGCCTGGGAGCCCCAGAGCCCTGGATTGGAGTCCTTCCCGGTCCTCCGGCTCTCCCTGCCCCGCCCGCAATGTAGTCTGCAGATCAGAGGCAGTGAATACCTCATAAAGTGTCCAGACGCGGCCGGCGTGGGGAGAAAGGGACAGAGCCACATTTGGGAAAGTGTCCGATGACCTAAGGGTGCAGAAGTGGGAGTGAGGGTTTAGCAATCACAGCAAGGGTTGGGGAAACGTGTTGCAGGATCCGGAATCAGATTGGGCAATTCCAGTCGGTCAAGGGCTGAGCTGTTGGCAGCGCCTCCTGCAGACCAGGTGAGCCTGGCCTCCCGGACTCTGGGACGCCGGGACCCGGCCCGGTTCAGAGAGCACCCTCGGCAAGTGGCTGCCAACGAGTGAATGAGTCGTGGAGGCCTGGGCAGGGTGGGGATTTCACTTCCCAAGCGGAGAAAAGTGAGGTTCAGGGAGTGGGGGAGGCATCCCGGGTCCTGCTGGGAGCCAGGACCCCACTGGGCCCAGGCTGGACCCGGGTCCCGCGCACTCACCCCACCTCCGGGTGCGCCCTTAGGCCCTCAGAGCCCAGGCCTGCGGTCTGCAGGTGCGCACGGTGGGGTCTCGGGCAGGTCCTGGAGCCTGGGGCCCGAGCAGCAAGGCCAGGTCCCCTCTGTCCTGCCCCAGCCCAGGAGCAAGGACCCTGCCCGGGCAGCTCTGATCACGGCCGTCCGTGGCTTCTCTGGTTCGGTGCCAGGGAGAGAAGCGCAGTCGGCCACGCACTCACCATTCACTGGGGCATGAAATCGCTTCCTTCCTTGACCAGATTATTGCTTAAGTCGAGAATTGACTTGGAGTGGGAGGCAGCGAGGGCATGCACTTTTGAAAATTCACAGAGAAGAGGAAATGTTTGGTTTTGTGTGTTTGCTTCATTACCAGCAGGAAGGAGGCAGCACAGGTTTAGGGGTTGGGATGCCGGAAGGCAGCCCGCTCTTTGGCCACGTTTTCCATAGCAGGAACCGGAGTATTGGCTTGTGTCGCCAGCTGGGCTGTAGCGACGGTGCCCTCTGCGCACCAAACAAGGTGGCGAGTCTGTGTCTGTCTGCACGGACCGTCGCTCCGAGTGCCACGCCCCCAGCCTGGCAGAGCGGGGCAGGCGGGGAAGACAGGCGAGGCCCGTCGTGCCCAGGATCCTGGAGCCGCCTGCAGGGACCAGGGTGCTCTGTGGGCTCGAGGGCTCCGCTGCCTGAGGCGAGTCTGGGTGCTTTAGGGCTCAGCGTGTCCTGCTGTCGTCCAGGTCTTTGCCTTGGCGTGCAGCGTGAGCCACTGGCAGCTCACTCGTCCCAGTTGGGCGAAGAGGCCGCCGAGACCCCTGGATTCAGAAAATGTGTCTATGTTGAGCACTTGGGCATGCCAGCAGGTCTTGGGGATCTTTCCGAGGGCCGGGGGGCGGGGAGGCTTCTGGCCAGTGCTGCAGGGAGTCCAGCCCGGACAGAGCCTGCTGGGAGCAGGGGTGCGTGTCCGAGGCTCTGCTTAGGTGTCCACAGCAATACCTGCGGGAGTCAGAGTCTCTGTGGGCCAGCAGAGGGCAGAGATCGGGCTGTACTCCTGGGAATCCTGGCACTGGATCTTTGGGTAGCTCTTTTGCCTCTCCGCTGTGGCTTCCCCGGCTATGAAATGGGGCTCACAGGAGAAGCTTCTGCAGAGGACTGTCCTGAGAGTGGAATGCCAGCGAGGTACCCGTTACTCAGCGCTGCCCTGGGGCCTGCGTCCCCAAGGCAGGGACACCGTTTGCACGTTCTCGTGACCATGGGAGGCAGCCCCAGCCCCAGCTTGTCCAGGGGGTGGCTCGTCTTCAGGCCACATGTTTGCCCCACAGTTGGTCCATGCTGATGGGGACAAGCCGGTTTCTGCGGGGCAGGGCCAGACCCAGCCACTCCCGCCCTCGTTGTCCCCAGAGACGTGGTGGAGGGAGAGGGGCTCGGCCTGGCAGAGCTACACAGGGGGGTGGGGGAGAGGGCGGGGCACCCGGGGCCGAGGTTGAAGGGTGGCCCGCAGGAGGGCCCCACTCACCTGTGGGCTCGTTCCCCCGCAGGCTGGCGCACCATGTCGGTCAGTGTCCACGAGACCCGCAAGTCGCGGAGCAGCACGGGGTCCATGAACGTCACCCTCTTCCACAAGGCCTCCCACCCTGACTGCGTGCTGGCCCACCTCAACACGCTGCGCAAGCACTGCATGTTCACAGACGTCACGCTCTGGGCGGGCGACCGGGCCTTCCCCTGCCACCGTGCCGTGTTGGCCGCCTCCAGCCGCTACTTCGAGGCCATGTTCAGCCACGGCCTGCGGGAGAGCCGGGACGACACGGTCAACTTCCAGGACAACCTGCACCCCGAGGTGCTGGAGCTGCTGCTGGACTTCGCCTACTCCTCGCGCATCGCCATCAACGAGGAGAACGCCGAGTCGCTGCTGGAGGCGGGCGACATGCTGCAGTTCCACGACGTGCGGGACGCCGCCGCCGAGTTCCTGGAGAAGAACCTCTTCCCCTCCAACTGCCTGGGCATGATGCTGCTGTCGGACGCCCACCAGTGCCGCCGGCTCTACGAGTTCTCCTGGCGCATGTGCCTGGTGCACTTCGAGACGGTGCGGCAGAGCGAGGACTTCAACAGCCTGTCCAAGGACACGCTGCTAGACCTCATCTCCAGCGACGAGCTGGAGACGGAGGACGAGCGGGTGGTCTTCGAGGCCGTCCTGCAGTGGGTGAAGCACGACCTCGAGCGGCGGAAGGCCCACCTGCCCGAGCTCCTGCGCAGCGTGCGGCTGGCCCTGCTGCCGTCCGACTGCCTGCAGGAGGCCGTCTCCGGCGAGGCCCTGCTCATGGCGGACGAGCGCACCACGCTCATCGTGGACGAGGCCCTGCGCTGCAAGGCCCGGATCCTGCAGAACGACGGCGTGGTCACCAGCCCCTGCGCCCGGCCGCGCAAGGCCGGCCACACGCTGCTCATCCTGGGCGGCCAGACCTTCATGTGCGACAAGATCTACCAGGTGGACCACAAGGCCAAAGAGATCATCCCCAAGGCTGACCTGCCCAGCCCCCGGAAGGAGTTCAGCGCCTCGGCGATCGGCTGCAAGGTCTACGTGACGGGGGGCAGGGGCTCCGAGAACGGGGTCTCCAAGGACGTGTGGGTGTACGACACCGTGCACGAGGAGTGGTCCAAGGCCGCGCCCATGCTGATCGCCCGCTTCGGCCACGGCTCGGCCGAGCTGGAGAACTGCCTCTACGTGGTGGGCGGGCACACGTCCCTGGCGGGCGTCTTCCCGGCCTCACCCTCCGTCTCCCTGAAGCAAGTGGAGAAGTACGACCCCGGGGCCAACAAGTGGACGATGGCGGCCCCGTTGAGGGACGGCGTGAGCAATGCTGCCGTGGTGAGCGCCAAGCTGAAGCTCTTTGTTTTCGGAGGGACCAGCATCCACAGGGACATGGCGTCCAAAGTGCAGTGCTACGACCCCTCGGAGAACCGGTGGACGGTCAAGGCCGAGTGTCCCCAGCCCTGGCGATACACGGCCGCCGCCGTCCTGGGCAGCCAGATCTTCATCATGGGAGGCGACACGGAATTCACGGCCGCCTCAGCCTACCGCTTCGACTGCGAGACCAACCAGTGGACACGGATCGGGGACATGACCGCCAAGCGCATGTCCTGCCACGCCCTGGCTTCCGGCAACAAACTCTACGTGGTCGGGGGCTACTTTGGGACCCAGAGGTGCAAGACGCTGGACTGCTATGACCCCACTTCGGACACATGGAGCTGCGTCACCACAGTGCCCTACTCGCTCATCCCCACGGCCTTCGTCAGCACCTGGAAGCACCTGCCCGCGTGAAGAGCACCCGCGGAGCCAGCCAGGTGAGTCCCGGCAGCCCGGGCGCCCTGGACCCGGGGGTGGGGGACGGGGGAAGGCACCGCTGCCTGCTTTCACTCTGCGTGAGGGTCCTCCAGGGCCGGCTGGGTGGGCAGCAGGTGTCTAGCGTGCTTGGGGTCCACTCCTGGCTTTGCCTCTTTTTTTTTTGAGACAGAGTCTCACTCTGTTGCCTGGTTTGGAGTGCCGTGGCGTCAGCCTAGCTCACAGCAACCTTAAACTCCTGGGCTATAGCGATCCTCCTGCCTCAGCCTCTCAAGTAGCTGGGACTACAGGCATGCGCCACCATGCCCGGCTGATTTTTTCTATATATATATTTTTTAGTTGGCCAATTAATTTCTTTCTATTTTTAGTAGAAACGGGGTCTCGCTCTTGCTCGGGCTGGTTTCGAACTCCTGACCTTGAGCAATCCGTCCGCCTCGGTGTCCCAGAGTGCTAGGATTACCTGGCTTTGCCCCTTCCTTGCAGTTGATCTTGAGCAACTCATACAACCCCTCTGCAAAACGGGGACGATAAAGTCAGCTAGACCTGCACTGTGGTTCCCAAGTATAGTCACACATCAGGATCTTTGACAGGGGTCTTTTGACAACGCCATGTGGCGCTTGGGCCAACCTGAAAAGTCTGAGGACGCGATCCCACACAAGTCTGCTCTCGCTTCGGGCACCAACGACGAGACAGGAGCCTCCCAAACAGCCCAGGTCCAGCAGTCTGCTAGAAGGCGCACACGCTCACCGAGGGCTGCGTGCTCGCTGTTTGGTTTACTGCGGGCAGGGATGCGAGCGTCGCCAGCCAGGCGCTCACGCAGGCGTTGGTGTTTGCGGTTTTACTGGGGCTGCGCCGTGTGGACGTGGATGCCTGATGAGCTGACTGTTCACGTGGTCACCCTGTCTCCAGGTGGACGGACGCAGCACGACCCAAACCCCCACCCCAAACCACATGGTTGTCAGATGTGCCCACCACCCTGCCCCAAACAAAGACACAGATCAACCCCCCAGGAGCTGAGGGCCAAGGCCAGACTTCTGTTTGGGGAGGGCCAAACTGTTCACTGCACAAATGCCAAACCCCGGCCACACCCCAGAGCTATTAAGCCAGAACCCGTGAGGCGGGGCCCTGGCCTCATAGTGGTCGCAGCTCCGGGACGTCCCAGTGTGCAGCCAGGTGGATAGCCCAGGGGTGAGGCGGGTGCTGGTGCCGCTGCCGCAGGTCGGGTCCTGCCTCTCCTGGGGCAGCCGCGTGCTCACAGCCCTCTCGGCCCTCTGGTAGGGACTGGCGTGGGTGGCAGGCCGCCAGAGAAGGGCTTGGTGCTTGACTCTCAGGTCCTGGGAGGGGCCAGGACGTGTGCTGCTTGCCCTTGTCCCTTGTCCCAGCTCTGGGATGGGGCGGGCAGCCTGGGACCCTGGGGGCTCTGGGCTGGGATGGGGGCAGGGTGGGACAGGGGACCCGAGGTGCTGCTCTGCCGCCAGCACTAGAGGAGCCCGTGGAGGAAGTGGCACCGACAGCCGCAGAGCCCAGGCCCCTCCCTCGCCCACCTGCCTCTGCGCTCCAGCGGCACGAGGGGCCAGCACCGGTCCCGGTGTGCAGGCTCAGCCCCTTGCAGTTCAGGTCACAGGAAGCTGAGCAGAAAAATTAATTTCCTCTGTGAACCGGAAGTTGCTGACATGCATGCTGAAAGCAGTCAGTCTTAGCTGGGGCTGCCTCTAAAGGAGGCTGATGTTTCAGCCGCTAAATCACATCGCTCCAAGCCTTCGAGTCCCTTAAAAGGATACGCCAGCAGGCGAGAAGGGTTCAAGCAAAGGTATCAAATCCATAAATATGGGGTGTTTGGGCTCATGAAGGGCTGCTTGAATAGGAATGTGGCTTCATTCTCTTTTAAGGCTTTTCTGGGATTGGGGTTTTTTTTTATCTTTTTACTTCCACTATGTAAGAAAAATCTGACCTGCCACATTTCTTGGCTCCCTGAGGAGTGAGCTTCCAAGAGGATATTGGTTTTTCCTCATCAATTCCCTGTTGCTACTCTCCAGGTAACAGGAACCAGGGGTGTCAGGGAATGGAGGCTCCTCCCACTCTGGGCCAGGGACCCTGTGCCGCAGGCCCCAGGCAGCTCCGACCACCCTCAGACGGGAGGCTCCCTGCCACGCGAACCAGGCACGGCTCAGGAGGAGCCGGCCAAGCCCCCTGGGCAAGGATCGGGGCCAGGAGGGCTGAGATGTAGCAGGCCTGCTGCCTCCCACGCCGCAGCGGCACCCAGCGACCACGCACTCCCCTGAACCTGGCAGCCACGTGGGGACACCCCCGCCCAGGGCCCTGGCCAGCACATTGGCCGTCTGCATTGTCTCCTAGCAGTGCCTGGGCCAGAGGTGGCTTCTGTGCCCGCCGTGCACCGCCAAGTGTGCCTCCCTGACCCAGGAACTCAGGGCCAAGTGTGCCGGTGAGAAGTCAGCTCTCGCCGGTCCCCACTGGCGTCGCTGACCCAGCCAGCTGTTCCTGTCCCGGCGGGCCCTCTGCATCCGTCTGCAAAACTGACTTGAGCTTGGGTGCCGCCGGCCTCTCCTCCACACCCCAGATGACAGCGCTGCTTGTCCCCAAGCTCTCTCCCTGTCCCAGCCGTCCATTTGAACTCCGTTCCGGTAGGTGCAGGCACCTGCCTCGGATCCTCTGTTGTCATTCTCTCGTGTCCTCCCAGAGCCACTTGTCATAGTGCTGCTGTTACAGAGGCGGCCACCGAGGCTCTGAGAGGAGAGGTAGTTGGCATCAGATGAACGGCTAGTGGGGGCCTGGGCAGGACTTGAGCCCTGGGCATGCCCGGTGCCTGCAGGCGTCCCCGGGGAGCCAGCCACGGCATCCTGTCTGCACACCGGGCCCAGCGCGCTGCCCGGCGGGGAAAGTTGCTGCGTTGGGATCTGAATGCTAGCAGCAGCTCCAGGGAGCCCCCGTGCTCCAGGGTGGTAGCAGGGTGGTGGCAGATCCACGTCCCCAGGGACAGCAGCCAGCAGAGGCCCGGAGGCCCCTGGGCCCATCTCCGTGGTTACCTGCTGAGGGTGGGCTCACTGTGAACGTTCTGTTCTTTTCTCTTTCTCCTTCCCAGGCCCTTTAAGGCACAACCCCCAACTCCTGCCTCCCCACCCCCACCCAGCCCAGCCCTGCTGGAGGATGAGCCTATTTCGCAGATGGGGAGACCAGGCCTCAGAGAAGCAGCTGCCAAAAATGAGGGGAACCCAGACTGGGATGGCCTTGGGGCGAGCTGTGGGCAGCCGTGTGATCTGGTGGGGCAGACTGGGAGCTGGCCCTACAGCTGGCTGGCTGCTCTGCCTGTAGGTGCCATCTCCTCTCCATAGCTCAGGACAGCGTAGGGGGCATGTGCAGGTCAGGGGCCCACGGCCCTTCACCCCAGCACCAGCAGCTTTGAGGTTGAGTTTAAGGTCCCCTGAGGGGCCACATGTCAGTGTGTGGGGTGCTGGGGCAGGGCCCGTCTCCCTGGTGAGCCTGGTGTGGGCAGCCAGGCCCCAGCGGTGTGAGTTGGGCAGCCTAGAGCAGCCCAGGATATGCAGGGGCTTGGGGCTCAGCTTCTCACTGTGAGGGGCTTGGGGGAACTTAGGGGCCTTCACCAGCCCAGCCCTGCCTCCGAGAGCTTGGAGACAACCTGGGGAGGGCGGAATTCCTGCAGCCTGGCAGTATGAGGGAGGGAGGGCTGCACCCCACTTTAGGAAGTGTCCATAGATCCCGAGTGCTGGCTGCATTATTTTTATTATTATGTTCGTTAAACATATACAAATGTACAACTCAATAAAAGCCCTTATGTTGGTAGTCTTAACTATAAAGCTAACAGAAATGCACAGGAGGTTAAATACATCCCCATAATGCAACCTATACAACCCATAATACTGTCACCATTCATTGTGCTGAGACCGTGTTGCCTCTTTGCTTCTTGGAATGAACGAACGAACACGACAGGGTTACTAGACAGCGCAGCCCGGCAGGAGAACTGACTTTTTTTTTCCCCTTCGGAGCCTCCAAGAGAAACATACGAGAGGGAACTCATTAGGGGAATTGGCCCACCTGGTTATGGAAGCTGAGAAGTCCCACAAAAGGCCAGCAGCGTGGCGCAGTCCAAGGCTGAAGGCTCAAGTGCCTGGGGTCTCCTGGTGCCAGTGCCAGAGTCCAAAGGCCAGAGAACCTGGGGTTCTGATATCCAAGGGCAGGAAAAGAAAGTGTCGCAGCTCTGGAAGAGAGAAATCTGAATTCATCCTTCTTTTGCCTTCTAGTTCCAGCGGGTCCCCCAGCCCACTGGATGGTGCCCACTCAGTGCCCTGACTCGGGAAACACCCTCACAGCCACACCTGGGGCAGCCTCGCCACTCTAACCAAAGCCAGACCACCTTGCAGCAGAAGAGGGCCGGGCCCAGTGCCCCGAGAATAAATAACGCTTTCCCAGCCACCTGGGCAGCCCTTAGCCCAGGCACATTGACACCCAGGATCAGCCGCCACTCTCAGGAACCCGGACTAGGGGGCTCCTGGGTCGCTTGGGACTGCACAGCAGGGCTGACAGTGGCAGGGCTGCGTCCCAGCCCTTCCCTGTGGCTCTGGATTCTCATCTTGTTCCAGATTAGGGCAGAACAATGTGGCCGCTGATTCATTCTCTCTCTGTCTCTTTCTCTCACCCCGCCAGACTCTGCGTGTCTGTCCCCCCCCCACGGCTGCGGCCCTCACTGTCACAGCCTGGCCTTGGCCCGTCTGCCACAGCGAGCTCGGCCCGCCCTGGGCCAGCATCTGAGGGGCGGTGGCGGCTCCGCCCGCTCCGGGAGCAGCAGCCTCGGCGATCTGAGCTTCAGACGAGAAGAGAAGCGACTCCCGAGTCTCGTGTGCCCCCCGAGGCCTCTAGCTTTGCGGTGGTTTGCGGGAGGAGAGGCCCTTCCAGAGGGGCATGGCTGCCACCAGGACTGCCCCGATCTCAGAGAGACGGACCCAGCTGCAGAGCCTTGAGGTCACCCGTGTCAGCACGGGCCAGAGGTCCTGGGAGTGGGAGCAGCACTGGATGGGCCCCAGCACTGCCCGCACAGCCTGTGACGTCATGCATAGGTGGCATTCCAGACACACAGAAGCAGGGTTCACTGGGACTGAGAGCAGGAAGTTGCCGAGAATAAAACCCAGGACAGATTTTATAAAGGGCAGAAATGCTGCCAGGTGACCACAGTGACATCCACAAGGCTTTATTAGACAACAGCACCCAGACCCCCGAGGTCAAAGAGGAGATCTCTGTGGACCCCTCCCCAAACCCCAAGTCCCAGCCCATCAACCAGGGTGGTGCAGCGAGGCGCCCGCTCATGGGGGAAGCTGGGGTCGTGCAGCAGGCTCAAGGTCCCTGGGTGACTTGGGGGGCCGCCCCCCACCACTCCTCAGAGCCCACCCTAGAGGCAGTGACGACCTGTCTCCTAGTAGGCCCACCCCCGTCCACAGCAGTGGGGGCCCCTGCCCGGGAGACCACACCCACACCTGCCCTCAGACTGTGGCCCTACCCTCCAAGACGGGGAGCAGCCGTGAGCTGGGGACCCCGGGGCACCCCTGCAGGCCCCTCAGGGCTGCAGCCATCTCCACATGGGGGACAGTGATGAGCCCCCAGCCAGCCCTCGCTTCCTCTGCCGTCCTGGCCTTCCTTGGTGACCCGGCTCTGTCCCCTCTTTGCTCCCTGAGCTCAAAACTAAGAATGGTCCCAAGAGAACTGCCCAACATCTGATCATTGCTGTCACATCCCAAGCCACTGGGGCCTTCGTCTATCCCCAGCATCTGGGTCGTGGGGAGGTCAGCGCCTCCCGTGGCCACCCTAACATCCCTCGCTCACCCAGGCTGCCATTTGAGGGTGAGGGGGATCTCGGGGCCCTGGGCAGGGGCTGGGCTGGGTGCCCCAACCTGCGGCTTCCCGGCCGCCCGCCACGTGCACACGCTGCTTGCTGGCTCAGGATCGGGGCTCCAGGCTGGGCTACACTGACGATAGAAGATTTGGGGCCACATGACAAACCAGCTGTTTAATCAGCCCTGAGTGTCCTCGTGCCTCAGCACCAGCATGGTCCTGCGGGCCGCTTTGGGGAGCGGGACCTCGGGGCAGGGTCTGCCCACTGACACGCTCCAGCCGTGGGGTGCTGGCCATGCGTGGATGCGTCCCAGGGGTCTGACCCTGCCGAGCCCCCACAGGCCAGCCTCCTTTGCTTGTGGGGTCCATCTGAGCCGCGTGGCCCTGCCCCCGGGAACGGCTCTGCTGGAGACCTCGGGAGCCCCAGCCCAGGGGCTGGTGGAGAAAGGGCCCTTGCCGCGATCGCCTCCTTGCCAAAAAGCACACGTCCCTCATAGCACAGAGGACCCGGCCATGGTGCTCCCCCGAAGTCGTGTTGCTTTTATCGGTTTTCTAATTCAATAAACAGAGTTGACAAAGTTTCTTACCTGCCTTGTGCGCTGGGACGAGTCTTCGGGGCGCAGGGGTGGGCAGGCTTGGGTTTGCGCCTGCGGCGGGCTCAGAGCTGCCGGTTGGCGTGAGCCCTGCGTGCGTTGGGAGGGGCCGCCCCACGTGAGCTCTGCCTGCTCCTCGTGTCACCGTGGCAGCAGCCTTGACGCTGACGGGTTCTGGAATCTTGATCCCGTCCCCCTGCCCTCCTGAGAGCCATTCTTTCCTGAAAACCCCTGTGTGGTGAATTCGAGTTGAAAGTGTAATTCCGTCCAGCAGGCAGAGCCCGTCGCATGGGTCACGCAAGCGGCCCTAGGGTGGGTGCGGTTGCCCAGTAGGTGGCCTTCGTGGTCACAGCACACCTCACGGCGCGTGTCCCGGTTAGTTACACGGCCCCGGTTCACCTGGCCGGTGTGAACCGAACTCACAAACTCGCCCGCACGTAAAGCACACGGTGTTCTCACCTCAGACGGTGGGCAGGCGGAGGCGGCGACACCGGGGTTCGGGCCAGGGTGTGAGATGGTCTCGCTATAACCCGGGACCCCTGGGCTCCCCAAGTCTCCGCGGTGACCTGCATCAGTGCCCCACAGGGTGCAGCCCGCCAAGTCCACATGGGGCTTTCGCAGTGCAAAGAAACGCTTCACATGCCCAGGTGGGGCCGTCACAGCGCTCGGAAGGTCACGTGGTCATCTTCCTGTGTCAGTGGTTCGGGTAGAAGGCCCAGGAGCAGAAAGGTCCTCGTCCTCTCACCAAACTGGAGGCACAGCCTGGGAGGACGTCCGGCCTGCCCCTCGCACTGTCCACGCCTACTCCTCCGGTGTTGGGAATAATAAAGGTGACCACTGCCGCCTGGGCTCTGCGCTCTGGGTGTCACACAGACTGCTGTGGACACAGCCCAGGCAGCAAGGAGAGGTGGCTTCCAGCCGCGCAGTCCCAGCGCGAGTGTGAGCAGGCCCGGGCTTCTCCCGCCGTGTTGCCTGGCCATCTTCCACTCGGGGCTGCTGTTTCCTGTCCCAGCCCCTGCCCTCTGGTCTGCGTTCCAGCCAGCGGGAGGGGGAGCAGGGGACGCCCGGGCAAGCCCCTAAGGGCATGGCCCAGGCATTGCACACCTAACTTCTGCCTGGGTTGAACTGAGTCACATCCACACCTGGCCGCCAGGGAGGCTGGGAAGTGCCAGCTCAAACTCCGGGCCCCTGATGCTGAATAAACAAAGGGCGGATGGGGATCAGGCAGGTAGCAGCCTCTTCATCTGCACGCCTGGCTGGGAGTTGCAACGAGCCTGCTCACACCGCCCTGCACCCCCCTCCCGGAGCGAGCAGAGCCGCAGTCACGCCAAGAGCCCGGCTCTGTGCACAGCGTTTGTGGGGCCCCAGCTGGGTGCCGCCCGCTGACCAGCACTTTGCACAGTTAGCTCTGCAGACCTTTGCAGTGACCCTGGGAGGTGGACATTCTTCTTGCTGGTGAGCAAGCGGGCCCGGAGGTCAAAGTAACATGCCCCAGGGCTCACACGAGGAGGAGGAGAAAGCAACATGTTGCAATCGACAGAGTTGGAGCTAGGCCTGCGGGTTTGGGGCTGAGCTCTCTCCTGTATGTACGAACTTTGTTAAATCACTCCATTCTCATGCAGGCTTAACGATGGCAGGGCTAACAGAAGGAGCCGAGAAGGAGCTGAGTTCTGCAAAGCACTGAATACACGCTGGTGCCGGGATAGTCCTCGTGCAGTGAGAGTGGTCGCCACACTGCAGCGGTGGAGCTGGGATTGAGAACAACCCATGCGCTACGTGGGGGGAGGCGTAGCCCCAGCCACTGCCCCGCAGGCCTGGCTCCACGTCCCCTGCCTCCCAGGGGCCAGACCCAGTGTGGGATGGGGCTTTGGGAAGGGAGAGGGCGCCCTCCACCTCAGTGATGGGCGGGGTCTCCCTGGGGACCTGAGTCACAAGAGGGCCGATGGAGCATTCCTGGGTTGTGGCACCAATTCGGGAAAGAGATCAGGCCATGGTGGTTTGTGGGGCGTCAGCCTCCCGTGCGCCTGCTGGGGGCAGGACATGGATGTTGCCTTTCTCGGGTGAGGAGGGGGTGGCCGTCTGCTGCCCAGCCAGGTCCTGCCTTCACAGGACCCTTCCCTGGCCCGGGAGCTGGCGAGAGGGCGAGTCCAGACTCATCCCCCCAACAGCATGTGGCAGCCACCCCTGGCTCCAGACCCAAAGCTGTAAAGCACGATGGGGAAGAGGGAGCAGTTTAGGAAGCAGTCGTCTGGCGAGTGCAACTTGGAAAGAGCCTTGGTTCTTCTGGGTCATGCCATGCCGGGTGGGTGTTTGGCACAGTAGGGAACACCCACGCTCCACCCACCTCGTCCTGGCTCCGCCCCATGGCTCCACCCCGCCTCTCCCCTTCAGGAGCTGGGAATGTTCTGCAAGCGCAGGTGACCTGGGAGGTGGGCGGCCTCTGGCTGCTCTCCTGCCTCAGGCCCCGGCCCGCCTGACCTTCAGCTTACACGGCCGCGCCCAGGGGCCACAGGCGTGCACGGTGCTGCTCTCGATGCCATAAATTTGGTTTTTAAAAAATATGTGATACGGGCAGGGCGCGATGGCTCATGCCTGTAATCCTAGCACTCTGGGAGGCCAAGGCGGGTGGATTGCTCGAGGTCAGGAGTTCAAAATCAGCCTGAGCAAGAGCGAGACCCCATCTCTACTATAAATAGAAAGAAATTAATTGGCCAACTAATATATATATATATATAGAAAAAATTAGCCGGGCATGGTGGCGCATGCCTGTAGTCCCAGCTACTCGGGAGGCTGAGGCAGGAGGATTGCTGGAGCCCAGGAGTTTGAGGTTGCTGTGAGCTAAGCTGATGCCACGGCACTCGCTCTAGCCTGGGCAACAAAGCGAGACTCTGTCTCAAAAAAAAAAAATATATGCGATAGGTGTTATGGGTTGACTTGTATTCCTCCCCAAAATGTTCAAATCCCAAACCCTAGTAGCTCAGGATGTGACCTTATTTGGAAACTTTTCATAATTCATCAAGACGAGGTCATACTGGTGTAAGGTGGGCCCTAATCCAGCAGGAGGGGTGTCCTTGCCTAAGGGGGAAATTCAGACCCAGACACCCACGCAGGGAACATGTCACATGGAGATCGGAGTTGTGCTGCCACCAGCCAGGGAGCCCCAGCAGTAGGAGGAATCTGCAGAGGAAACGCCGGCCTGCAGCACCTGGTCTCGGGCTTCGGCCTCCAGGTCGGTGACGGAAGAAATTTCTGTCGTTTAACCCACTCGGTGTGGCACTTTATATTATTAGAGTAGGTTTCCCTTGTCGTATTTCTGCATTCCAAAGCCTTCCTGGCCAGCGTTGTGCAGTGCGCAGGGAAGGTTAGAGGCCCTGCCCTCGGGCGAGCTGGAGGGGGTCAGCCTGCAGGGGACTTGGGGGGCTGCCCGGACAGGGTGCCTGGGGGTCTCACCTCAGTAAAGACGACCCCACCCCCACCCCAGGGTCTCAGCTTCCTGGGGTCGGATCGAGGAGAAAGCAGGTGTGCGCAGCTGAGACGGGAGGTCCGTGCTGGGGACTCAGCAGAGTGGGGTTAGGGTCTCCCCAGGGAGGCTCCTGGCCGTGGTCTTGCTCCCCTGCCCCTGCTGGCGCTGCACACTCCAGGGACAGCAACCAGACCCGTCCACGTGCCCAGGTGCGACACACCGCTTTGGCCCAGGCCTGGCCCGCGAGAGCCACATTCCCATCCTCCCTGTCTGCCCACATGAGGCCCATGCGAGCTCCGTGAGCCAACCAGTGGGCCGTGGACACGGGAGGCCATGGACATGGGAGGCCATGGACACGGGAGGCCGTGGACACGGGAGGCTGTGGACACGGGAGGCCGTGGACACGGGAGGGGGCGATGGCTGCAGAGAGCTGCCCCTGGGTTGCAAGTGCTTGCCGAGCCAGTCAGGAGCCTGAATGGCGCCTGCGCCTTTGTGCTGGGCATCCACAGGGGCCAGGAGCCCACCCCCAGCTCTGCAGTTTGAGCGAGCAGAGCCACCGCCCGCCCGCCAGCAGGAGCAGGGGCAGCGGGGGCAGCGGGGGCTGCAGCCATCCCGTGGCTTTCTGTCCTTGCGTACTCACCGTCACCTGGCGCCAGGTGCTTGCCCACACCAGGACCTCCTGGCCACCTTTGTGAAAAAATGATCATAAAAAGTGTCAACAGAGGAGGTGGTGGAGAAGGGGACCTGAGTACACGGCACATCCATCTGACAACAGAGCAGGCTCACGCTCTGGGACAGCCCTCGCCGATGCAGACGGTCCCGTGTTCGGCTTTTGCGTGTGTGTCCCGTACAGACGTGGGCGGGCAGCACTCGCCCTGGGCAGAGCCTCCCTGACTAGCCGGGTGGCCCTGGATAAGGTTCACACACTCCTTGGGCTTCAGCTGCCACAGCTATGGAAGGGGGACATTCCCAGGGACCGTCTCACTGGGCTCTTACTAGAATTGAATGAGTTAAAGACACATGTGGGGCTCAGGACACAGAGTCCTGCAAACGGTGCCTGGCACTCGGGGAGCGCTCACCAGCCACCGTGCGCTGCTGTAAGTACTGTGTGGTCAGCTTGGTGACCTTTCACTGTGCCACTACCCCCACGCCCGGCTCGGCCCCTCCACTGTCTGTAACCAGGGGCCGAGTCCTGCTCTGGGCTTGCATGTTGGTGGTTGTGAGTCGCATCACCATGAACATCTCTGTACAAGCCACTTTTCCTTCTTGTGTCACTGCTTTGGGCTGTATTTTACCCCAAAGTGGCTTTGAGGTCAAAGTGCAGTGCAGTTTAACAGAAAAGACATGGGCTTCATGGCCAAAGGGCAGGGTGTTTACAGAGGAGGCTCTGGCTTTGGTGCCAAACAGATCTAGATCCAAATCGGTCACCGCCTGTTTCCAGCTCCCTGGCTTTGGGCAAGGTATGGTGTGTGAAACTCAGTTTCCCTGTCTGTAAAAAAATGAGGCAAGCCACCTGCTTGGGGGGATTGTTGAGGGGCTTAAATAAGAAAAGGTGTATTTCTTTCTTTCCTTAAAAAACAGACTGGGTTTAGGGCCTCCCCCTGCCGCCCTCTGACCCGCGGAGGCCAGGGTTGGAGGCCAGGGTTGCCTTCGGAAAGCTGAGCAGACAGAAGGAACACAGGTTCTAGGGGAGGAAGAGCCTCAGCACTCAGGAGTGGGGGCAGGGCGCTCTGCCTTGGGGAGAACTTGGGACCTGCCTAAGACGGTCTGGGGAGCTGTGCCCCGTATCCGGGATGACCTACCGTCCCGGCTTGCCTGGGACTGAGGCTGATTTCAGACTTTTCTCCTCGGGAGGCTGACTTCCTCCAGGAGGAATGACTTCCTGTGTCATTGGTGGGGGCCGTCTCCCCAGGTGCAGGCCTCAGTCTGGTGGCTGAAAGAAGAGTGCTCTTTGGTTGCTGTGCTCGACACGTGCTGAGCACAGAGGGGCCAGGTCATTACGTAGCGGGTCTTCCCCAGGAGACGCAGAAGGTCACTGAGCATGAGCTGGGTTTGTCCGGCCTTGTCTGAGCAGGAGTCAGGGCTAATGGATGAGGAGCCATTGTTCTCTCTTCCCAGGTCAAAGCCAGTGCTCCAAACCCTTGTGGTGGTGGAGAAAGGGCAGAAGGACTCCAGGCTCTGCTTCCGTAGGGGGAGGTGGCCAGGAGCACAGGGGCCCCAACACAGAGAGGAGCTTGGTGGAGCGCGGGGGTTGGGAGAGGGCTAAGAGTCTCCTCTCCATGCTCTCCCAAACCTCGACTGCTCCTCCTGTCCCACCGCCCTTCCTCTGTTGCCCTTCTGTCATTTTGTAAAAGAAAAACATCTCTCACCTCTCCTGAAACTCATTATACTGCATTGCCTGGGGCACCAAGGGACACAGTAAGGATGGATAGCACCCAAGGGAGAGGTTGACAGCAAAACCGTTATTAAAGAGGGCAGTGCCTTTTAGAATTCAATTGATAAACACCTAGCAAGGAGCATGATTCCACATCTTTGTGTCTGCCTGTCCGTTCACCCAACCATCTGTCCATCCATCCATCCACCCAGCCATTCACCTACCTGTCCATCCACCCACCCATCTATCCACCTACCTGTCTATCCATTTACCTACCCATCCACCCACCCATTCACCCCCTGTTCATCCATCCACCTATCCATCAACCTACTCATCCATCTATCCATCCATCCACCTAACCATCTATCTATTCATTCACCTACCTGTCCATCCACCCATCCGTCCACCTACTCATCCATCTATCCATCCACCCACCTGTCCATTTACCTACCCATCCACCCACCCATCCATCCATCTACCCATCTATCTATTCATTCACCCACCCATCTCTCTGCCTACCCATATGTCTATCCATTCACCTACTCTTCCACCCACCCATCCACCCCATCCATTCATCCATCTATCCATTTACCCATCCATCCATTCTTCTATCCTAATTACCTCTCTACCTGCATCCCTATCCAATTCTTAGTTTAAATCATAATTCAGAAATGGAATAGCTGTCATGAGGACATATAATAACATTTTTATTTAGATTTTAAAGACAAAATCAAACTCTATTTTGATAGAAATTGAATTCTGAATTGACCAATAATTAGCCAATAAGGACTGGCTTTGCTAATAAGCTTACATGGTGGACATTTTCTGTAAATTGAACAAATTAAATATAGCACTAAATACATTTGAAGCATGTAAATAATGTGTCATAAATTATTTATTTATTTTTTTTTTTGAGATAGAGTCTCAATTTGTTGCCCAGGCTAGAGTGAGTGCTGTGGTGTCAGCCTAGCTCACAACAACCTCAAACTCCTGGGCTTAAGCGATCCTTCTGGCTCAGCCTCCAGAGTAGCTGAGACTACAGGCATGCGCCACCATGCCTGGCTAATTTTTTCTATATATATTAGTTGGCCAATTAATTTCTTTTTATTTTTAGTAGAGATGGGGTCTCGCTCTTGCTCAGGCTGGTTTCGAACTCCTGACCTCAAGCAATCCGCCTGCCTCGGCCTCCCAGAGTGCTAGGATGACAGGTGTGAGCCACCGCACCTGGCCTATAAATTATTTACTTTATTTTTTTTATTTTTTATTTGTTTATTTTTTTTTGCGTATTATGGAGGTTAAATTATTTACTTTTTAACTGTTAAACTTATGCTGCCATTTTAGAGATCAACAAAAAAATATGCAAGACTTATATGGTTGTCCACAATTCTTTAGGGGGACACACAAAGCAAAGGAATGCAGATCCCTGGCCGGGCCCGCCCTTCACAGCCAGCACAGGGCTGGGGCCGGGGCTTAGCAGAGTCTCCTCCTCGCCGTGGGCATGAGGCCTGGCTAATGCCTCTATGGAGAGGAAGAGGCCGGCATTGAGCCCAGACCTATAGCTGGCCCGAGGCCCACTCAACACCTGGTGTCAATCCAGAGCAGTGAGAAGACGCAGGAATTCAAGGGACGAGCTGCTGTCCCCGGCTGGTTCCCACTGGCTCCTGCCCTGGCATCAGGCTTGAGTTCTGAGGTTCCTTCCGCAGGAGGCCAGGCCAGGTGGAGGGCTGGGGCTTGGGAGGCTGTCCCAGCAGGGACAGGCAGGGGGTGACCCCATAGCCTGAAAGGCTTCAGTTGTCTCATTTAAAGTGCCCTGGCATGGAATGAGTTAACTACATTATTGAACATGAAATGCTATGTGGCCATCAAACTTGACATTTCATGACTCAGAAAGATGCTCACGATATATTATCAAGTGGGAAAAAGGCAGGGCTGTCCCGCTTTGTAAAATAAACCATGTGTGTTCACAGAAAGGAGACTGGAAGGGTAACCCACAATGTGAGGTGTGCTTATTTCTGGATGCTCGTTATAGGCAAACAGAAACAGCTTTATTGACGTATAATTGATATGCAAAGTGCACAGATTCAAGTTGTACAGTTTTATGAATTTTGACATATGTATATACCCAAGCATTCATCATCACAATCACCGTAGTGATATATATCTGTCACCCATGAAAGTTCTTCCTGTCCACTTTTTTTGAGACAGAGTCTCACTCTGTTGCCCGGGCTAGAGTGCTGTGGCGTCAGCCTAGCTCACAGCAACCTCAAACTCCTGGGCTCAAGCAATCCTCCTGCCTCAGCCTCCCAAGCAACTGGGACTACAGGCATGTGCCACCATGCCCGGCTAATTTTTTTATATATTTTTAGTTGGCCAATTAATTTCTTTCTATTTTTAGTAGAGACGGGGTCGAACTCCTGACCTTGAGTGATTCTCCCGCCTCAGGCTTCCAGAGTGCTAGCATTACAGGTGTGAGGCACTGCGCCCGGCCCCTGTCTGCTTGTTAATGTGTTTTATTGAAACGTAATTCACACACCATACAATTCACCCATTGAAAGTGTATAATTCAGTGGTCTTTAGTATATTCAGAGCTATGCAACCATCATCACAATCAATTTTAGAACATTTTCATTTCCCCCAGCAAGAAACCCCCTGCCCTTTAGTCACCCCCCATGTCCCCCCGACTGCCCCAGTCCTAGGCAGCACTAATCCACTTTGTGTCTATGCACTTGCTTAGTTTAGACATTTTGCACAAATGAAATGCTACATGGTCCTTTGTGATTGGCTTCTTTGACTTGGCGCAATGTGTTCAGGGTCCACCCACGCTGCGGCGTGTGTCAGCACTCGATGTTTTCCGAAGCCGCTGCATCGTTTATGTATATAAATGAAGAGATTTGTCACGAGGATTGGCTCACATGAGTCTGGAGAATAAGTCCCACAAACAGGTGCAAGTCCCGGCGTGAGTCCAAAGGCCTGAGAATTGGGGACTCTTTACGTAAGTCCTGGAATCTGAAGGCCTGAGAACCAGAGTGCCACGTGGCAGGGCAGGAGAGGGATGTCCCAGCTCAATAAGAGAGAATTTGCCCTTAGCCCACCTTTTATTCAGTTCAATGCATTGGATGGTGCCGGGCCCACATTAGCGAGTGTGGATCTCCTTTCTCAGTCTCCTGACTCAGATGCTAACCTCCTCTGGAAACACGTCACAGACACACCCTCAAATGGGGTCATCCTCATCTGCGATCGCTTGGTCCGGCTAAGTCAACACAAAATTAGCCGCCACAAGTCCCCCCATGGTCAGCTGGGCACCAATATACATCTATAAATTCTATTAGTCTATAGTTTCTACATTTTCTCTAATAAATATGTATTACTTTTAAATAGGGCAAAGACATGTTGTAAAAATAACCCTGTATGCTATTCCTAAGAGGAAAAATTTGGAAACACCTAAGTTCCCAACAATGATATATCCATAAAGTGGAATATTAAGTACCCAATGTTCATAACAAAATGTGAAATGAATTAAGTGGGATATAAATCTCTATATAGAAATATAGAACATGACTTTAGCTTAAAATATGTGTATGTTACACTTAAAAATGGGATGAAAAAAGGAAAAGAAAAAAATTTTTGAAAAGTAGGAAAAAAATATGTGTACACAGAAAACATTGGGCATCATAATGAAATGTTAATGGACAGTTTATTCTGGGTGATGGGATTGTAGATGTCAAAAAGCTTAAAAAATAAATGTCAGTATTTCCCACCATATGTTGTTTAGGGAACCTGAATTACAATACTACTAAAAACCAAACACCCCTAACTGTGCAGACAGCACCCTTGCAGAGCTGTGGCTAGTACTGGGGGCCGGGCTGGGCGTGAAAGGGCAGGTGGGCTGGGGCGAAGCTGGCCTGGAATCCCTGGGGAATGTCGGCGGGAGTCTGGTGCCTGAGTCTGAGCCTTGCAGGCAGGCTCGGGCGTCTTCGCTGCCCACCGCCCTTCCTTGCTTCTGGAGGGCCCGGGATTGTTCCTGTAGCCCAGGCCCGAGTGGGCTGTGTCCGTCCCATGGGCGCTGCTTCTGTCCGGGGGTCTCAACTGCAACTGCACGCTGGAACCACCTGGAACCACTAAACTGTCCTGCTCCCAGGGCCCCACCCCAAAGGTTCTGATGTGACCCACCCCAGGTGTGGCCTGGGCTTCTCCAGGCCGAAATCTCCCCAAGGTGTGACATGCTCAAGCCCACCCAGCCCTTTAGTGACAAGGTCTGTGCAGACAGCCATGGGAGGAAGTATCCGTGGTGCGTTTATTCCGTGCTCTGTCCTGCCACTTTGTCACCGCGGCGGCCCTCTATGCTGTCGCTCACCACCGTTTGTGCACAGCCGAGATTTCCGTGGAGAATCGTCTGTAGGACAAGAGCAGGATTCCACTGAAGGAAGCTCTTTTTGCAGACTGGAAAGGACCGGCTGCTCCAAGGAGGTGGAATGCGGAGCTCCTGGCAGGATCTTGCTTTGCCCTCCCTTCTCCTGCTGCCGCCTCCTCCCTCCGCTCTCAGTTACCCCTCGGGGTCTGCGTTGGTTCCAGGCCCCTGCACATGCCAGACCCCCTGTGCACACCCGCAGACAACCCTGCCTGCGGAACTCAAGTATATGAGGTCGGCCCTCCATATAGGCGGGTTCTGTATCCTGAGGATGCCGCATTTTCCATCTGCGTTTGGTTGAAAAAACTCACGAGTTAACACGTGGACCCTCGTGGTTCAAACTCACTTGTTCAAGAGTCGACTGTGCACAGCCCAGCTGCTCTCAGGTTTTAGTGCGTGTAACCCCCAGGGTGTTAGCTAAAAATGCAAATCCGACCTGCTGACTCATTAAGTGTGGGGCTGGGCCCAGAGATGCGCAATTTAGTAAGCAGCCCAGGTAGTTCTAAAGCAGGAGATCCAACAACTACCCTTTGGAAAAGCCTGGTCTACAGGAAAAATCCCAGGTCTGCCATCGAGAGCCAGGGCCAGTCACGCCACGAGCTCTAGTGTGGCCGTCCACGAGCAGGGAGACTCCACCTCCTCGGCGCGTTTAGGTTCCACGAGGTCACAGATCAGGGACAGGAGGCTCCTGGGGGCTTCCCAGCCAGTGGTGCCTCTCCCTCGCTGAGCCCTGAGCCCCAAGAGAACTCAGTCCAAGAAGACAGAACACGGACAAACTTTCTTCGACCCAGATGAATCTGAAACCACACGGATGCCCCAATCACAGTGAGTGCTCACACCGGGCAGACTGTGCTGGGGAAACGCGCAAACGTTAATCAAGACCAGAACTTTATGTTTTCATTCTCTTCTTGCCAAGCAGAAAGAGTTGTATATACGTTTTTTTCTTACAATAACCGCATGGGGTAGATGCTATTATCCTTGTTTTACAAATGAGCCGTAGCTCTGACAGGTGAAGTGTGCTGACTTAGGACGCGCTGGAGTGGGGCTCGCGGATGTGAACTTGGGCTCTTTCCGGACCGGCAGCTCCGCCCCCCGTGGGAGAGGGTGAGAGCCCCGGGGCTTCCCGCTCCTGGGAAGGGTCCTGGGCTGGACCCATGTCTGGTGGGAGGTGGGGCTCAGCCTTTAGGGGACAGGGCTGGCGGCAGGCCTCTGGGTGACCCTTCCCTGGGACACCTGGAACTGAGGTCCACCCTCGTGGACTCGACCCTGCTGGCAGAGGGTGACCCTCCTGCCATTTCCAGGTTCCTGGGACAGTCCTGGCTGCCCTTTATTCCAGCATCCCAGCCTTGAACAAAGGGGCCTTCTGCTCACTCCCGGGGAGCAGAGGCCAGGGGCCACTGTTGCACCAGCCTGAAGCCAGCAGGACGCGAGGATCTAGTCGTCATTTTGTTCGGGGTAAGCTGCAGACCTGCCCAGGTGCTAAGCGGCAGGCAGGAAGGTGGAGCCCGGTTTCACTTGGCTGTCAGGGAGGGCTTCCTGGAGGAAGTGGCCATTAAGCTGAGCTAAGGGACGGGAAGAGAAGATGGGCACTCTGACCCAGGGTGCAGCCTGCACACAGGCCAGAGACAGGAGGCACCTTGAGCCAGTGCTCTGCGGGGTGCTGCCCGGGCAGCTGGAGAGCACCCCAACTCATCATCTCTAACGCGACGGATCTGCAGGTGCCCCGTGCACACACCAGGCCCGCTGGAAAGAGGAAATGGAGACGGAGGTTTAATAGCTTGTCCGCAGTCACTCAGCTGTTAAATGGCAGGACTGGAGTCCAGGTCCTCCTGGGCCCTCCTGGGCCCTCCGTGTGGCCACTCGGCCTCCATCCGCAGCCCCCCGGACGGAGGGGCCCCGCACGGCCCTCTCCCTAGCTCCTCACCACCCAGCGGGCCGTGTCGGGCCGCACTGTTTCCCGTGACCGGGGCCTCTGGTTTGCGCTGCGGGGACCCGGCGATGCCTGGGAAGATCCGGGGTTGTCCAGGAAACAGCCGAGCTCCCGCTCCCAGGCTGGGGGTGGCGTGGGAAGTTCAGGGGCCGCTGGAAGGGGAGGGGCAAGGAGGGAGGAAGGGAGGGAAAAGCAGGCCGGGCTCTCAGCTGGTCTGTTCCAAGGAGTCATTTTAAGGCCCCCTCCCCTCAGTTCTCTCACTGAGGCTTCGGGATCCCAGGAAGAAGGAAAGTTTCCTGAAGGCGCCTGCGGGGAGGGGCGGCCCCGCTGTCCTGGGGCCAGGCTGTGCGGAGCACGCAATTGCCACATGAAAGGCCGCCCCCCCCC
>VSMD01043477.1:31414-66515 GCA_008750895.1 Mirza zaza
CCCCCCCCCCCCCCCCCCCCCCCCCCCGGCTGCAACTTGGACACCAGAGGCGGCCGGGCAGGGTGGGAGCCAGAGAGAGGCGAGGGCACCACATCTGGGGCACAGGCAACGTGCTCCCACCCCGCCCTTCCCCCCGCCTGCCACTCCTCCTAGGCCTCAGGGACACCCCCCACAGGTGCTTCCAGCTGCAGGCGGCTGCCAGCTCCATGGCGGAGGGAGCTGGGAGCTCAGGTCTGAGCCTGCAGCCCGGCTCGCCTTCCTTCTGCTCCTGCAGCTGCTTCCAAGGAAATCACAAGACCTGCGCGCTGCATGTCCTCCCACGCACAAGCTCTTCCCCGGCCTTTTGGTCTTTCTGGCTTCCTAATGTCCCCTCCCTGCTCCCGGTTTAGATTTCTGTCCTGCTGTGTCGGTCACTCCCACTCTTTCCCTGCAGAGCCTTTGCTGCAGACCCCCGGGCCAGCTTACGGATGGCCCCTCCAGGCCTCGGGCTTTCCCCTGGGTTGGGGGATCTTCAGACAGAAAATGCCACTTAAGCAGCTTGGTGGTCAGGTTTGCGCTGTGGCAGAGGCTCTGGGCACAGCAGCCTCCGTCGGGAGCAAGCGGAGCCTCTGACCCCATTGAGTGGCTGCCTAGTATTCTTGGAGCCCTGCCTGCTTTGTGCCTCTGCTCTCCTGAAGAGAAGAATGGAACCTTCTTGCTCTTCTTGCCTCCCAGACAGAGCCTGTCCCTGGCTCAGAACCAGCACAGCGGAGAGCCAGGGAGGCCATGGGAACCACTCTGCTTGCCCTGCTGAGGGTGTCTCGGTGGGATGAAGGCTGCCATGGACCTCGGCCAGGGTGGGCTGCCCAGTGGGGTAGGGGACAGCCAAGGGCAGCAACGGGTGAAAAGGGACCAGTGTTTCCCTGGCTTGTGGGGAGGCAGCTGTCGCCAGGCTTACAAAAGACTGCGAAGAAATCTGTGCAGTTCCAAGTGGAAAAAGGAAAGACACTTGGCAGCCTGGCACGACTTGTCTTCTTTCTGGTCGCTGGGTCAGGGCAGGGAGCGAGGCAGCGGCAGAGCTGGGGTTCCAGGCAGCTGTGCCACGTTCTTTGTGCTACTCCGAGCGGCACAGTCTCCAGTGCCTGCTTGGACTCACAGGTCCAGAAAGCTCGGACTCACAAGAGCAGCCAGCGATTTGGGAAAGGAAGCGGCAGGGCCTGCAGGTCGGGCCAGTAACAGCCCCAGCTGTGTATTTCAGCAACTTCTCAGGACCCCCAGAATCCTGAGATCAGACTGGGGACATCACCAGAGAGCTACATGCAAATAGGATTCTTTTGAATTAGCTTTTGGCAGTTGCTCTTGTCTGGCGGTGGGATGGAGTGGAGGGAGTTGGCAAAGAAAGGGAAACCAACATTAAGGGTAGTAGAGTCTAGAGCAAAGCACGTGCTCACTGCATTGATCTACCTGGAAATACAAACCCTGTGACTTCAGGGCTTATGGATCACCCTCTGGGTTGGGGCCTCGCTCCAGAAGACAGTGAGCGTGCATAAGGCCTCTGCCTCCCAGACCCGCCTTCCAAGGGTACAGAAATAAACCTCCTCACTGAGAGGCTCCGCTCAGAACTGGGGAGGGGAGTATCCCTTTGACCAGGAACAGGAATCATTCACAGCCACAATCAAGACTTCAAAGGAAATTTATTTTTCTGAAAGGGTGGAGGGGGACTTTACAAGAACCTGAAACCGGTAACTAGAGAAGAAGATAAATAAAAATACAAAGCCCATATGTCGTGGCAAAATTCCAGAAAACACACTGAAAAAAAAAAAAAAAACCTTTACAGTTTAAAACTGCTTCACTCTGTACATAATTACAACTTAATATACAGCATTTGGGTTTTAACCCATCTTTTCATTTAATAGGATTTAGCACAGATTAACGTCCAGACAGCAAGCATTTGGAAACCACCAATGAGGGCGGAGGCGTGAGGTGTGTCCTCACGGCCCTCCTGCAGCTCCTCAGTCCCCCAGAGCAGCCCACGGGGGCAAGCAACGCACGGGAAACCACGGCTGAACCTGACCACAGGCAAACTGGGCACGTCCCACGTCGGGTGGTGACGAAAGGCAGGGGACGGCTCACGCGGGGTGGTCTAGGGTGAATGGGTTCTGTGCTTCCTGCAGAAGCCCCTCTGGTCTGCAGCAGAGGCAGGACGTGCCTGGTTCCAGGGCAGGTCACTCGCTTGTGTGGCAAGGGACACTTAGCCAGTGGGGGTTGCCCACCTTCAAACCTTAGTGAGATGGAGAAATAATTTATGGCCTGTCAATCTTTGACAATTAAATTAGATGAGTATGTGGTAGGATACCTTTATTTTCCCTTCCTTTTTGTTTTTTTTTTTTAAATTCCTTTTATGGCAGCATTAAAATACTTGTCATTTCAAAACCTGGCCAGCAGGCAGTAGGTTCCAAGGCTCTGGTTAACGAGGAATGTTATGCTACATTGAAACAAAAATTAAGAACCAAACCCAGACAAACTCTTTGCCCTCCTTTGTTTCTGAGGATGGACAGGAACAACGGGGCTGGCCGTGGCACACCGGGTCGGTCCTGAGGGCAGGCAAGGCACATGCATCTCCTGCAGCCGTGGCCACCATGTCATCCAAAGGGTTACTGCGAGGTTTCCACGGCATGCGAGCATGGAGGGTCTGGAGTCACCTCTGAGCCACCTTCTTTCTGGCCACTGACGGCCACTCACCAGGGCTGTCTTTTTAAACAAACCCCCTCCTAGGGCCTGGCTGTCCTCTCGGCACAAGTGGCCACCCATCATTCAACTTCAGCCCCAGTGCAAATACCAAAATCCTTGGGAAGACAGAGCTGGCTATGGAAAAAGAGCCTTAGAGACAAAAGAATGAAATAAAAGTACTTTTCTGGAAGGCAATTTCTGGATCGTGTTCTGGCCTATAAGGTTATGGTTCCACCCTTTATTTAAGGCAGGGAGTATTTTAATTAAACCCTTGCACACCAACACCTCCCCCTAGTAAACGACAACCCCAATGGTCTCAAAACTTCGTGCTTATTAATATTGAGGCCTTGGGGAGATAGTAAGTAAGGGAGAAAATTGGCAAAGGGATGACTCTGAGTGGTATTACCCTGAGATATATATGGGGAGAAAAAAAGGTAAGATTCGTACCTTTAAAAAAAAAATCTCGATAAGGATTTCTTCCCCACAGATTGCTCTCATAGGGTGGAGAGAATGTTGGCAAAGGCTGAATATGGCAATTTGCATGTTTTAACCCTCTTCATTTTCTAAGAAGAAAATACACTTTGATTGTCTCAAAAATGAAGCCAACTGAGGGGAGCGTTTAAAGTGCATGTCACCCAATTGAGATGGCAACCACTGAGATGATTATACTCAAGACAAGATGCAGTACCCTTCCAGGACATGCACGAGGTTCCAGACACTGGGGACTTCAGATAGTATCTCCATCTGTGCCCCAAAGCTTAAGCACAATTTCGGGCACCTGATTTCTTTAGCTTGGTGGAGAAGCTCGGCTTCCTCATGTGAGAACACCGATGGGGAATTCAATCTGAGTCACCTAGAAACCACCCCTTCTCACAGGAGAGAAAACCAGACAGGGCTTCAGACTCGGTAACTAAAGCAACTCTCAAAGTCATAAGCAAGAGCAAAAGCAGCCACAACCCAGGTAACTCCCCAAGCACAATAATAGGTCCCTTTGAGGTCAATTTCAAAGGCGGGAAGAGATGGCACAGGTATGTAGAAGCAGTTCATGGTAAGAGGTTCTTTCTGCGCCGCAGACCATACTCCTGGATGAAGCCCGGGGATCCAGGGGACTCTTCTGACTCTGATTCCCAACTTGTCCAACCAGAACCTGACCAAACCGTTTTAACGTGATGGAGGGTGGGCAAAGGTGAAATTTCCATTTTTTTAAAAAAACCACCCAAACAAGCAAAGTTAAACATCATAGCTAGTTGGGAGTAAAAGACACTTTGAGGTGGGGTGGGGAAAGGGAAGGACCTGGCCCTCTTCTCCAACCCTTAGATTTCGTCTGGGCCTTCAAGGCACCGGCAAGACGTGAGGAGCGAGTGGCTCACTGCCAGGCACTCTCGGCACTGATCACTGTCAACTGTCGGGCTAGTACTGGTTCACCCTTAAAACAAAACAAAACAAAACACAAACACACACAATAAATAAAACAAATCTAGGCTAGAAATTTTAAACCAGACCTCTTTCAAATAAACTGAAAGATAAATATCTCCATCTGCAAGGCCAGCTTGCAATTCATCAACAAGCACCAGGTTACAGATTTTTTTGTTTTTTTAAAAGTATGTTCAAAGCCCCATGCTTGAGAGGGGCAAAAAGCAGGAATCGAAGGCCATATGTGAAGCACAGAACTTCCCAGGGTCTCCCTTTGGTGCAGGGGCCTCAGAGGGAAACGCTACCAACGAACCGTCGTGCACATACCAGCTGCCAGGAAGCCTCAGGCAGACGCGGACCAGAACGTAGCGGGAGAAGAAAACCAGAGAAGCAAAGCAGGAGCAGGCGGCAACCGTGCCATCGTTCAGGGGCTGCGTACAATTAACCGACAGACCTTTAGATTTAAAACTTTAAGAAACCAAATTTTGCCAAGGCCTTCTGACACCTTTCGGGTCAGCTCCTTTTGGTGTGTAATGGGCAGGAACCGCTACACCTGGGCTCGACCCTTTGCCTGAACCTACTTCTCTGCCAGTTGTCCTGGCATGGGGGCGGGGACAACCTTGCTGGGGCCCTCAGAGCACAGCTCCTGCCCAGCCCCTCCCGGCGGCGTGTGCCACAGGGCGCACTCTCCCCGCCGGGCCGGGCGTTCAGAACACTGCCAGGAGGCCCTGGCCATTACTGAATGGTCAGTGACAACCAAAAAGTGTCACACTGCCGGGAAGATGGTAAGGAGGCCTCTCTACTTCACATGTGCCCAGAACATGTGGGCACACATCTTGGAAAGCCAGCGTATTTCCTCTGGACTTGATGAGAAAATGAGATAGTTAATTTTGAGTGCCTGAAACACGAGATCCAGGTGGTGCAGACCACATGCTGTTACACGTCCCGCCTTCTCTCACTGATGTCACGAATGTCTGCCATCCCTTCTAAAATGAAATGAGAAATACATGCCCAAAAGGGGGTGGTGTGTGCACAGGGTGGGTTTGAAGGGAACCCAATCTCTGAGGACTGCCAGTGAAGTTCTGGGCGTCCAGGCACCCCTCTTGTGCTGAGCTAAGCCAACCCCACGTCCCATGCAGGCCGTGCGTGCTTCTGGCGTACCCCACGTGGGTCTGCAGGCCACTGCGTACGTGCGCAGATAAAGTCCAAGCTATCTGCTGTCTGGTTTTGGCTGTGTTCCCCCAAATAAAAGGCAGTCGGAGTTTCAGACCTCATTTGGAAACACTGTTTCAGACTTTAGGAATTCCCAACATGTCCACAACCACTGCCTGCACTTCCGGGCCGCTACCTTCAGCGGAACACCCTGAGCAGGGCCAGCCCCAACCCACTAGTCCTTGGCAGCCGCAAGCCATGGCCGAAGCAGAGTCTGGGCTTCCCTCCCCACCCTGACACTCAACACATTCTGCTCCTTTTGCCCAGGGCCGCCCTGGAGGACCGAACGCCGAGGAGCAGCGCGTGTCCAGTGTAGGAGACTTGTGCACACAGGGACAGCAAGAGAGGTGGGCTGGGAACCCCTGGCCAGGACCAGGAAGTGGCTGCCTCCGCAGAGAGGAGAAAGGTCAGCAGAAAATCTCTTCACCTTCGGCTGATACTTCCGCAGGGCCATCTGCAAAAGCGGAAACCAAGAACAGAAAGAAATTCAGAAAAAAATGTTCTTTTCAGTTAACTGCCTCCCCAATCAAAAGTCTTCTGTGATGCAAACAGGTGCCCGGGCCTTATGGGCAAGTAACTTTCTGCACATAGGGGTTTCCAAACTGCTCTAGTAAGTGAGGTCCTTAGTGATATTTTTCACTATCTAACGCTCTTTTTAACTTTTACGATACACAACAGAATTTATATTTCTAACTGACCCTAGAAAACATAAGTTTCTCTTTAACCTTACACACAGAAGGAAGAGATTAATGGATCCTACCAGGCAGGAACAGAGGAGGACTCGGGGCAAAGCGGCTCACAACCGCAGAGGCAGTCAGTATAGCTCAACCCCGGGCTCTGTGACCACGGGCGCACCGGGTAACCTCTGGCCTTCAGTCTCCTCGCTTCCCTTGGGGTCAACAGCATCGGTAGTATACAGTCGTTTGGGGATTCAATCACCAAACACTAGCTACTGTCATTAGTCACTGGGCTAAGCTTAGAAAGGCAGGGAGGACTTGAATTACTTCCTTTAGGTGAGTTCCGGTTCCTCTGTTGGGCAATGCCTCACACACACGCTCTCTCCTTTGCACATGTGTGCCAGCGCAGAGCTTAAATGCTTGCTGCACAAGCATTCCATTAGCGAGTGGGTTTGGTGAGAAGGATGACAGTTTGGCTTTCGCACGTCTGAACTGCACCCTTTTTAAACTGCCCATGCCACTAATCTCTCCCCTCTCCTCAGAGAGCACAGACGCTGTGGCCACGCGGAGACTGGGGGTGGGGACTCACCACCGGGCTGAGAGCGGCCTGTTTTGCTCTTCTTCTTCTTCTCCTTCTTTTCCTTTGGCTTAGCTAACCCGAACAGGCGGGTGGAGGCAGAGGTGGACGCTGGGGCCTGACTCTGCCCCTCGGCTACTTTGTTTGTCTGGCTGGTTGAACTCAGTATGTGAAAAGGCCCCCTATCTTTATGTGTCCGAGAGATGCTGTTCCTTTTTGGGGACACTGAGAGTTCTGAGTCTAATGATGCAGATTTGGCTATCGAAGGTGCAGGTGGCCAGAGGGACTCCTCGGGACTGGGCAAGAAGGATGGGATCCTCATCAACTTGCTGTACTGGTGTGAATCCTGCACACATACAAGAGAAGGGGTTTTAATGCGGCGGCCGTCCGCGCCCCGATGCCCCCCCACTGGCTGCACTCAACCGCTGTGCCGGCTGCTGCCCGCCCACGCCTGTGCACTCCACAACGGTAAAAAGGTTCAGACTTCTCAGTTTCATTCACTGTCCTCCCCCAAGTACTACTGCCTGTACATATGTTGCAAGTGTCACCTTTGATACCACTAATATTTTTATTACATACAGTAACTCCAGCATCATTAAGAATTAATAGGGCCTTTGACAGGACAGCTTAGAAAAGAACTCCCATTCCTTGAAGAAACAAGAAAGCTGCTTATTTTAAGACTGATTATACAGGGATGTGGACAATTATTTCCAGGCAAAGAGATTACAGAAGCAAGCCCTGGGTTCTTTTCAGGTTGGAGGGTAAGCGGAAGAGCTGAGCTGACACCGAGATCCTGGTCGCAGGATCCAGATAAAGAGGATGAGCTCGTCTGTGCTCTCCGTTGCCTGGGATCCTCGTTGTCAAAGCCCTGCTGATTTTACTGGGGTAGGGGTGGCATCCATCCTTATGTCATAAAAAGCAACACAGAGCATTTGTTGCTCCCATCACATATTCGAAAACCTGTGCAGAAAGTTAAAACTGCTCCCCACTCTGGAAGGTGTCAGTCTAATTTTCTTTCACGGGCCAAGGGCAGTCAATCAAATGGCAGCATGACATGCATTCCAAAAGACAGGCAGATCTGTGTACACCCAGGCTCTCCATCTGCCACAGCGTCCGTGTTCTGGAATAACCACGGAAATCACTGAAATAAACTCGGAGTCAGTGTGCTGGATAACTGAAGCCTCACCATACAGGCAGCAGCTACAGGGAAAGAAAGGTTTCATCAACAGTCCCAAGATAAATCAGGAGCTGCACCGAGTCCAGCTGTCTGAACATCCCCGAGCAGGAATGTCATCTGTCCTCAAGAGGAGTGGCCATGTGCTGGGCTGGGCTTTCTCTGTCGCTGACCCCACTGGTCCTCCACACAGTTCTTCCAGCGACTGGCATCAGAGCCATTTCCTGCTGTCTTGTGACCGCAGATGTGTGTTCTAGGGGCTTCTTTATCTTCGGTGTGTTTCCCCACCAGGCTGCGAGTTCCTCTAGGTGGAGGCCATGACTGATTTCTCACGGGGAGTGGAGCGGCAGGGCCACTCCCGGACACACTGAGGCTCCTCTGGCCTACACTGACGGTGGCTGAGGGAAGTGCCAGTCAACTCCAAGGTCCACTTACCGCCCTGGCCAAAACACACCTCAGCATGTCTGTTCTTCTCTTCACCCTCTTTTTTTTTTTTTTTTTTTTTGAGACAGAGTCTCACTCTATTGCCTGGGCTAGAGTGCCATGGCGTCAGCCCAGCTCACAGCAACCTCAAACTCCTGGGCTCAAACAATCCTCCTGCCTCAGCCTTCGGAGTAGCTGGGACTACAGGCATGCGCCACCATGCCCGGCTAATTTTTTCTATATATTTTTAGCTGGCCAATTAATTGCTTTCTATTTTAGTAGAGACAGGGTCTTGCTCTTGCTCAGACTGGTCTCGAACTCCTGATCTTGAGCAATCCGCCCGCCTTGGTCTCCCAGAGTGCTAGGATAACAGGCGCAAGCCACAGCGCCCTGCCTTCTTCACCCTCTTAGAGATGCAATTAGCAGAAAAAGACTTGCTTTCTTCCCCTGCCCACCTCACTTTAAGGCAAAACAAAGATTCTGCAAAAACAGGCTTTGTATCTCTGCTCACTTTCTCCTGGTGCTCCGGGTCTTCGGGTGGCCATCGCAGGGACAGTACATTAGACCCTCCCTCCCACCTCCTGGCTCACGGGGAGCCCGTTACCTGGCAAACGTCCCGCTCCGTCTGCCTCTGGCTGAGCCGCTCTGCCGCGTCTCGTCGCAGCTGCTCCTGCTCCCTCTCGAGCTGCTTCTGGGCGGCGCGCAGCCTCTCCAGGTCACACTGGTACGTGCCCTTCTTCTGCTGGAACTCCTCCCAGTCCCTCTCCAGGTCCCGCTGCCCCTGCTGCACCTTCTCCTCGCGCTGCGCCAGCCGGGCCTCGCGCTCCTGCAGCTCCCGCTCCCGGGCCTCCCACTCGCGCTCGCGCCTGCGCTTCTCCTCCAGGTGCTGCGCCTGCTGCTTCTGCAGGTTGGCCAGGTCCTGGCGCTGCTTCTCCAGGCTGCGCTGCTTCTCCTGCTCGATGAGCGAGCTTGGGCGTGACAAGCTCCGGGCGAGCACCCTCTCGCTCAGCAGCAGCTTCTGGTCCTCGATGTAGCTGTCCTGCTGCAGCACCACACCCTAAGGGGGCACACAGGGGAGGGGAGCCGTGAGACTCTGGCCAGGAGGACAGACAACTTTGGGGACCCCTCCTGACCCCAAACTGGGCGGGGGGACCAGGCATCATGATGGACTCTGACTCTCCTCTTATTTGTCAAGCTGGTCTGATACAACAAATGCTAACTGTGAGCAGTTATCAAACAGGAGCCTCAAAAGTGCGGGAGCTCAGTTTTTTGTCAAACCTGGTCACATGCTGGTCATTGGAATTACAGGGGTGGAGGTGCGTGTCTGTGTTTGGAGGTGGGAATGAAAGATAGGAATGAAATAGTTTAGGTCTTCAAGAAAGAAAGTGAGCAGAATTTGAGGATGTTCTCAGAAAGTACTAAACAATAGTTTTTCTGGGAGGGCCCCTCTATCCAAATACCACATAGAGATATGGAATTTGGAAACTTATAATCATACTAAAGGCTTTCTAGAGTGAAATGGTCTCCCAAATGCACATGAGCACTCTATATGCTTCGTGGAATGGTTATCACCTAGTACCTGCGGTCTACCAAGCGCTGTTCACCAGTTCTAGTCTTGTAAGGTTGACGGAACGCTAACCGCTCCATTCTGTAACTTTTCTCACCATGAGAGCTAGTCATCCCTAGAATGAGGGCTCCACTGACCCACAAGCAACTTACAAAACTCAAAGATCCAAGACAATGGTCTCTTTACTGCTGTCCTCTAAACAAACAGGCGCACAGATAAAAGATGAAGTCACGTACCTGCAGAGTGCTGAGGAGTTCGTGGAGATGGACAATGCTCTGGACAACTTGCTGCAAAAGGAACAAAGCAGGGACATTCATTTCAGGACTTTATGAATCTCAGCACCCGTCACGCTACGTGGTTATCTGACAAGGTAGCTTCCTTAAAATACAACGAGGTGCTTGTATTTTAATGAAATATTTTCAAATTGAAAGCCCCAAAGAGGATAAGTGGGTACAGGCAGCCAAGAAAAACAAAAGACCAAACAAACAAACAACTGTGTGTTTAGGAGGGATATCAGCATACACTGAAATGCACTAGAAAGCTTCCATTATTCACAGCGACTAGCACACAAATGGCATACATACAGTGTAACACAACAGAAAGTCTAGACACCATCAGTCACCGTGTGTAAGTAGCATGTTGAATCAATGAGGAAGGAAAAGATATTCAGTTAGCTGCTCTGAGAAAATTGGCTACATTTCTAGAAAAAATGAAGTTGGTGGCTCACTCCTGTAATCCTAGCACTTTGTTGGGAGGCCGAGGTGGGCGGATTGCTTGAGGTCAGGAGTTCAAAACCAGCCTGAGCAAGAGCGAGACCCTGTCTCTACTATAAATAGAAAGAAATTAATTGGCCAACTAATATATAGAGAAAAAATTAGCCGGGCATGGTGGTGCATCCCTGTAGTCCCAGCTACTCAGGAGGCTGAGGCAGGAGGATCGCTTGAGCCCAGGAGTTTGAGGTTGCTATGAGCGAGGCTGACGCTACAGCACTCACTCTAGCCTAGGCAACAAAGTGAGATTCTGTCTCAAAAAAGAAAAAAGAAAAAATGAAGCTGGACATTGGCTTACATAATAAAAATATGTTCAAATAGATAAAAATGTTAAGGGCAAAGCATGAACCATAAAAGTGCTAGAAGAAAGTATAAGAGAATGTTTTTGGATCTTGAAATAGTGAAGACTTTTCAAACACAGAAGCAATGGAAGAAACCACACAATTTTTATTTTCAAAATGTAAAAATGTAAAATTAAAAGGCAAATGACAAATGTGGACAGAAAGTTAAATGAAAAAATCTTTGATTTAAAAAAGGTTCTTATAGATCGATATGGGGGAAAAAAATAGCCTAGTAGAAAAATAGGCCAGGAATACAAACAGCAATTTACAAAAGAAGGAATATAAATGGCCAATTACATAACATATCAAAATGGTTCAACCTTATCTGAAAGCAAATAGATGCAAAATAAAATAAAGAAATGCCACTAAAACTTATCAGACTAATCAAACGTCAATAAAAAAATAATAATGGTGAAAGTAAGATGAATATGGGCACTCTTGTATCTGACGGGTAGGGCCAAACATTGCATAACTTCCTTTCAGATCCAATTTGGCATGTTAAGGAAATAATCAAAGAGCTGTGCAAAAAATGTATGTACAAGGATGCTCTTAGCTGTATTATTTAAAAATCAAAAAGTAGAAAAAGAAGGCCAGGCGAGGTGGCTCACGCCTGTAATCCTAGCTCTCTGGGAGGCCAAGGTGGGTGGATCATTTGAGCTCAGGAGTTCGAGACCAGCCTGAGCAAGAGCGAGACCCCATCTCTACTATAAATAGAAAGAAATTAATTGGCCAACTAATATATATAGAAAAAATTAGCCGGGCATGGTGGCACATGCCTGTAGTCCCACCTACTTGGGAGGCTGAGGCAGCAGGATTGCTTGAGCCCAGGAGTTTGAGGTTGCTGTGAGCTAGGCTGACGCCACGGCACTCACTCTAGCCTGGGCAATAAAGTGAGACTCTGTCTCAAAAAGAAAAAAAAAGTAGAAAAAGAATTAACTACCGGAAAGATTAAATAGATTATGGTACACAATATAATAACATGTAGCTGTTCAATAGCGTGCTTTTGATACAAATATGCCTTGGGGAAATGCTCTTAATGCGTGTTAAGAGAAAAAAGCAGGATATGAAGCCCCAGGAAGTAGTAATACAAATTGTGTAAAACTATTTTTATACTAGCCACACACATGCAATTCAGATATATAAATATATATTACGTTGAAGAAAAAGCTAAAAATATAAACAAACGTTTAACAGTAGTTATTTCTCAGTGGTGGAATTACGTTTATTAGCAAGAAACCGATGTTACTTTTCTACCACAGATGTGTATTCCTTTTATAACACTTAAATCACTTAAAAACAAAACGCAAAAACTTAATAACCAGGCTTAGCTCTTCTGAGAATACGTCTTACCCCTTAAGTTTATTCTTAACCCTCTTAGTGCGGCGGGCCAAAATACCGGCTTTTGCGTCTAGATATTTCAGCCCGCCGCACTAAGAAGGTTAATAAACAGAGAAGTCACAGAAGACCTGCTGCTCCTGGCAGAGCATCTATAGTGTGTAATCCATACTGGAATGTCTAAAGAACAAACTGGTCTCAAACTATTTCTTACCCTGAATCTTTTCACTAAATACAGGGGAAAATGTTTCCAAATGGAAAAACCAACAGCTAATTTTCAAGTGGCAGCTGAAGAGAGCAAGCAGCCAGTGAAGCCCAGGTTTGTGTCATTCAAAGACAAGCACACGAAGGGGATGCCTTCAGGACACCACTGTGCTTAGATGTTGATGCAACAAACATAAAACAATATCCTGCTTTATCTTAGGGAGAAAAAGGAAAGAGTCCTCTTCATTTAAAATTTCAAAACAAAGCTCCTTGGAGGTTTTAGATATCATGTTAAATAAGTAAGAAAAAGCAGCAGCACAAAGAACTTCCTTGAGGCCAGGGCGCAGTGGCTCACGCCTGTAATCCTAGCACTCTGGGAGACAGAGGCAGGAGGATCCTTTGAGCTCAGGAGTTCCAGACCAGCCTGAGCAAGAGCGAGACCCTGTCTCTACTAAAAATAGAAAAAATTAGCTGGACAACTAAAAATATATAGAAGAAATTAGCTGGGCATGGTGGTGCATGCCTGTAGTCCCAGCTACTCGGGAGGCTGAGGCAGAAGGATCGCTTGAGCCTTGGGCTGATGCCACTGCACTGTAGCCCAGGCAATAGAGTGAGACTCTGTCTCAAAAAAAAAAAAAAAAGAAAAAAAAAAAATCCTTGAGCAGTCCACCCTAACAAGCAACTATTGCATATCTGATTCCAGTCTGATTCCACACAAAGCCAAATGGTCAGAACGCATTTGGAGATGGCAGTAACTCTGAAGATTGTTTCAGAAGAAGGAGCTGAGGAGGGGATGAGTGAAAGTAGCGTGGTTTCCCTGAAGGGTGAGTGGAATTCAGCTTAAGGAAGGGGACACACACCTGCATCAGAATCTGATTTCCACCTGGAAGGACGCCAAGGCTGCCTCACAGTTGAAACACATTTCAAGTCACAGGCAATACTCAAAGAAAACTCAACGTGAGTACTTGAAGGATAAGAAATTGCCATGTAGAATTACCCACAAATTAGATGCCTGTGTTCCAGACCTGTGGCTTTGGGCATTAGCTTTGTGTCACAGAAAGGCTGCTACGAATCCTGCTTAGTGTGCTGAGACTGAAGGAAACCACCAAGGGGGCTTCACAGCCCATGCTTAGAGAAAGCTGATTAAAAGCAAGGGGCTTCTTAAGGACAGAGTGTCAGAGGCCACCTTAGTAGGCAATTCTCTAACTGGCAAAATGCCCAGATGGTACCATGGGGGCAAAGAAATGAAAAAGGTAAAGAAAATTGACAACTGTATTGCTTATGTGTACAGATTACAGTCAGGAGTTAGCTTATTTGTAAGAGTGAAACAAAAATGAATATTCCTAACCTAATAATGATAAGACATATAATACATATTCTTTTGAATAGCTCATAATGTCCTTACCTCACTGTTTCTTTTAAGCATAAATACCAGGTTAGCATTTCCACCCTATAAAAAAAACATACATTTAAGAAATGAAGACCCTGATGCAAAACTTATATTCAGTGTGTTTCTAAGCTATGCTGTAGCTTCTCATTTTTTTTTCCTACCACAGCTTCTAATGGCAAGGTAGTAAAGATCTAAGGTTGAACTACTCATTACTGAAGCCCTGTAAAGAGATCAGGTCGGTTTAAAGCATCTGAAACAAAACTCTTAATGAAACTGGTCCTGCCAGGGCCATGGCAGAGTTATGAATATAAACATACTGCTCTAAGCCGGCGAGGCCAAACAGCCAATAGTAATGTGGTTTACTTATACTGTTTGTTTTAAAAAATGTGCTTTCCCCTTTATGAAAACAAAGTAAGATTTTATTAAAAGCAGCAAGTCAGGCATCTGAAACAAGACCAAACTGGAATAATTTCAATTGTTATGAGTTCAGAAGGAACTGCCACGGAGGTTCATACACAGTGTATTTTAGAGAGAAATACCTTTTTCAGACCACTATCTGATTCTGTTCTCCTAAGATCTTGGCCATCATCTCCCTCTTCCTTCTCGCCACCTAAACAAAACACCAAATAGGTATTTTTTAAAAAGTTGTGAAGATGGCTAGCCAAGAAAAGAATACAATATAGACATGTGATATTTCTGAATCTTATTAATGTCCCCAAAAGAAGGCACTTAGTGGCAGTTAAGTGATTATTAATAATTTTGCTGATAAAAAAAAAAAACTAGTTAGAGAGCGGGACGTCCGGCTTCTGACTGGGAACCTTTGTGCCGTTGGCAACCAAAGAGAGAATTAAATATGGGTGATGTTGAAAAAGGCAAGAAGATTTTTGTTCAGAAGTGTGCCCAGTGCCACACTGTGGAAAAGGGAGGCAAGCACAAGACTGGGCCAAATCTCCATGGTCTCTTTGGGAGAAAGACAGGTCAGGCTGCTGGATTCTCTTACGCAGACACCAATAAGAACAAAGGCATCACCTGGGGAGAGGATACACTGGAGTATTTGGAGAATCCCAAGAAGTACATCCCTGGAACAAAAATGATCTTTGCCGGCATTAAGAAGAAGGGAGAAAGGGCAGACTTGATAGCTTATCTCAAAAAAGCCACTAATGAGTAATAATTGGCCACTGCCTTATTTATTACAAACCAGAAATATCTCATAACTTTATGTGTACCATAATTTAATTGGTCTCATACACCAGAATTCAGATCATGAAAGAGTGACAAGAATATTTTTGTTGGACAGTCCTGATTTAACTAAGACTGGCTTGTTGTTAATTCGGTTTTTTGAATTTTGATAGTAATTCCAATACAGTAAATGCTATCACTGTTTCCCCCCTTCTGAAGACGTGATTGGATTAATTAGTAGTGTTCAACTTTTCACAAGGATGGTAAATTGCCATTTCAAAACCTGTTGAAGATTGGTTTTATATTTAGATTTGTATAACTGGTTATGTGAATATATTTAAATACTAGGGAAATCCCTTCACTATCTTGGAACCAAGCAAGACTCACTGGTGTTTTAATTTGTGTTTATTAGTCTGTTAAAGGCGAGGGCTGGAGATAAGGTAGCAATGTTTACTTTATATATTTTTGGTCTTCGCTATGCCAATCCAATTTCCCTATGTCTACTAAAATGCTGCCTTTTATTGATTGAAAGGCATTTTAGTGTGGTTTATGTGTAATATCAAATAAAGAATATTTAACACTTCTCACATTTTATAGACAATCTATAAGGTTAAATGCTTTTAAAAGTCAATGTGAAAAGAAATAGCAAATTAAACTTTTGAATTCTTTACTACCTTAAGTCAGACTAAGTTATAATTTAGGATTGTCTTTAAACAGCTGTTCAGAAACACATAAAACTGTAGAAGATCTATATATGTGTGACTGGTAATGGTGCTTTTACCAACTCATTAAAAGGCTTAAAGTAGAGGAGATATACACAAATTCAAAAATTATGTGTGATCATAACTTAATTAAAAACAAAATCAGAGATCATGAAAAAAAAACTAGAAGCAGAAAAAAGAAACAAGTATTATTACTCCTTTGGCTATAGCTTAGCTGAGATCCCAGGAAAACTGTTTTGCTACTCAAAATGAACATGGCTCTGACAGAGGTTCTAAGAGTGTTTTAGAATCTCACTAAAACATTTCCTGACTGAATGGGCCAGGGAAGATGGAGCTACTAGAATACAGGTCATTTTTAGTTGTGTAGGATGTTGCCTATAAAAGCACATGAGTTCAAGTCATTCACCTTTTGAAGCATTCATCTGATGGCTGTCAAACCCTCCAAAGGTCTCTGCTCTCCGGGGCAGGGAAACAGGGCCGACCGGGCTCTCCTGCTCAACGGGGCTGCTGACAGCCTGCCCGAGTGTGCCTCCTAGGCTCCCACTCACCAAACTCTGAAGGATCTCCACTGGAAAAAAGGAAACACGAAAAACTGACATCTCGCCTTCCAAGGAGGAAAAAAATTCATGGTATACATGAGACGTACAGGGAACATGATCAGAAGGTTCCAAAGGGTGACTGGGTGACTCTCCTTGTTCAGAGAAGGGTCTCGGTTCAGGGGATGTGGGATTCTACTAAAAATTTAGAAGTGAAACTTTCAACCTTATATAAGAGAGGCCTAGGACATTTGAAAGCATGCAGAGAAGGCAGAGTAATTTGCTGGGAGGAGCCTGGCTTCTGAAATCAGACCCAAGGCAGCCAAGACATTCCCTGGAAAGTAAGTAGGATGATCTGAGAACTGCAAGGAAAACGAAATACTATTTCAGGACTCAGAAGCCAAACAAAGAGGTGTTCACTAGCAAATATAGAGCATTTTGAGCTTTTAATAAAGAATTGCAATGACGTGAAACCCATCAAATAAGTTTAAATTCTTGAGTCTGTAATAATATATATTTAAAAAAAAAAATCACCTTCAGATGACCATAAACCAATTCACTATTTTGAAAACTGGTAAATAAAGAGAGGGGGAAAAATAAATAAATAAATAAATTTATATGTATATATATAAAATATAAATATATATATTTATATATATATTTTCAAGTATATATCCTTTTATCCTGCTTTCCCTACATGTCACAAAAAGGAGACTAGGTATTTTCTGTTTCCCCATGAAAGAACACAATGCCATTGAAACACGGCTTGCAAAAGAGATTAGGTCTGAGTAATTAAGCCTCTGAATCCAACTGCATATCTGAAGAAAACGGGACAGAACTGCTATATGAATAAAATCTAAACTGTGAGAAAATCTATCAGTCAAAAAGCTCAGATTATTCAAAGAAAAACTGTGTAGAAGAAAAGGAGATGGTGAGGGGAACTGTAAATTAAGAATCTTAAAACGCATACTGAAAGGTGAGCAAGACTGAACTACAGTGTCAGCCGGGCGCGGTGGCTCACGCCTGTAATCCTAGCATTCTGGGAGGCCAAGGCGGGGGGATTGCTCGAGGTCAGGAGTTCAAAACCAGTCTGGGCAAGAGCGAGACCCCGTCTCTACTATAAATGGAAAGAAATTAATTGGCCAACTAATATATATGGAAAAAATTAGCCGGGCATGGTGGCGCATGCCTGTAGTCCCAGCTACTCGGGAGGCTGAGGCAGCAGGGTTGCTTGAGCCCAGGAGTTTGAGGTTGCTGTGAGCTAGGCTGACGCCACGGCACTCACTCTAGCCTGGACAACAAAGAGAGACTGTGTCTCAAAAAAAAAAAAAAAAAAAAAAAGAACTACAGTGTCTAGGAACAGGCACCTGGGCCAGGAACCTATGAAAAAACATGAGCGATTACTAATACAAGTCAGGATAATTGCTCCTTTTGGAAGGGGGAGGTATGATGGGGATAGGGCTCGTGCAGGGGCTTTTAGAGTATCTGGCCATCTTTAATTTCCTGTCCTGGGTAGTGGTTATAAGGATGTTCACCTGAAAATAGTTTATTACAGTGAAATATTTGTTTTGAGTAAATTTTCTGTTTTTGTGCTTCATTTTACAGTAAAAAACCTAAAAACCAGGAGATAATACCAGTGTGTAACCTACTCTGGGAGATGAAGGAAGAAGCAATGCTGAATTGTAACTTACCCTGACTTATTGCACTTTTCATCAAAGGTCCTCCTTTGAGAGCTTCTTCTGTGTTGGAGCGGAAGAGGGTTCTAGGGCTCTGGGTTGGGGAGCAATCCTCTGGCAAGGCAGTGCTGCACTCAGCCATGTCCCGGAAAATCATCTCCTTCTCTTCCAGTAAGAGGAGGATCTGCTGGTCCTTCTGCTGAAGTTGTTCTGCAGGGTGGAAGGAGAAAATGATCTGGGATTTGACTGGTGTTTATTATGAGATGACTAGGACATGAGCACCACCTTGTGGTAATTTATGGAAAGGAACAAAACAGAACATATCACTGCCCTCCCCCGCCCCCACACTCCTTCTAGAGTGCTAGGATTACAGGCATGATCCACCATGCCTGGCCACAACGTCTTTTTTATTACAAAGACAGTATGAAGTTTGTGTTCTGCAAGTTTTTTCTTTTTCTTTTTTTTTTGTTTGAGCCAGACTCTCACTCTGTCTCCCAGGCTGGAGTGCAGAGGTGCAATCATAGCTCACTGCAGCCTCAACCTCCTGGGCTCAAGTGATCTTTCTGCCTCAATTTCCCTAGCTGGGACTACAGGTGCATACCACCACACCCCATTAATTTTTGTATATTTTGTAGAGGCAGGGTCTCACTATGTTGTTCAGTCTGGTCTCAAACACCTGGGCTCAAGTGATCCTCCTGCCTCAGTCTCCCAAAGTGCTGGGATTACAGATGTGAGCCACCGTTCCCAGCCTGTTGTGTAATTTCTACCTGGAAAAACCATCCTGGGTCTTTTTGGCAAACACTGGAATTCTGACATAACAAGTCTGCACTCTGCTTCACTCCCCTACCCTCCGTTTATTTCTCAACCCACTGCTCCCTGCAACTGCTCTTTCCAAGGTTACCCTCAAGACTGAATCCAATGAGGTCTTTGAGTTCATCTTTTCCAGCATTTATAATTCCTCCTTCCTTCAGAAACAATTTCCCTCCTTCACTATGAGGATACTGGTTCTTTTCCTAACATTCTTTCTCAGGGTACTACTTGTATTTTTGAGACGGAGTCTCGCCCTATCGCCCCAACTACAGTGCAGTGGGGTCATCACAGCTCACAGCAACTTCAAACTCCTGGCCTCAAGCAATCTTCCTGCCCCAGCCTCCCGAGTAGCTGGGATTTTAGGCATGTACTGCCATGCCCGGCTAATTTTTCTATTTTTTTTTTTTTTTAGTAGAGATGGAGTCTCACTCTTGCTCAAGTTGGTCTTGAACTCCTCAGGGCACTTTACAGATCTGCCATCTGCAATGGGGTATCTTGTCTGAGTTCCTCCCTCAGCTCCACACTGAGCTGCCTTCTACATCTTACACACTTTTCTCTTGGGGAATCTCAATCACTCCCATGGCTTTATTTCCTACATGCTGATATTTACAAAAAGCATCCCAAATCCTCCCCTCTTTTGTTAGCACAAGACCGTGAGGTCCCAATGCCAAGTGGCCACTTCCACTGAGAAACTTTGTTCTCACTATGTCAGAAAATGACCATTTCTCTATTCTATCCACCTCCTCTTACGGAGCCAGTAACTCTTCATCCTCCAGGTTCCCAATTTGGAGACCTGGGAGAGACTGGGTCTCCTTACCTTGTTTTGCCACCCACCCAAGATCAGATTTTAATGACCTTATTTCTTACATCATGCCCTCTCCAGCTCATTTCTCACCTAACCTACCCTAAGAGTCTCCCAATTGGTCTTTCCACTTCACTATCTCCCTCAAGAAAATTTCCCCACTGGCTTAAACATGCTTACATAAAAAATCTTTTTAAATTACCTTTTAAGACTTGGTGCTTTCCTACTTAAGCTCTCATCATAAGCCCTGACTCTCCAGACATAGCAAAGCTGTCACTCCTTGGTAGACACATCACGTCCTTTATCACCTTTGCACATAGCTGTTCTTGTCTGCTAATTTTTCTCTGACATAGCTCATGCGTCAACTTCTTTGTGAGACTTACCAGTGGCAGGATGAACAAATTGTACATACTTCAAATGTGCCTATGGACTCATAACACTTTGTGTCCTGTCATTTATGTGTGTCTCCTTGCTAGTGTGTGAGCCTCTCAAGGGCAAAGGCTGTTTTAAGACTTTGCATCCCTAGCACCTAGCAGTATGCCTAGGCAGGTATCTAACAAAAGTTAAAAGAAGGAAGATTTTATCTTTGTCATCCTGATCATGGGCTAATAACTTTGATATAACTCTGGCTCTGGTCTAATTCAACCATCTTTTTTTGATCCGCCACCTTGAGGCAGAATGCTATCCCTTCATACAGCTTGAAGGCCTAACTAACCTCCTTGGTTCCTTGGTTTATTTAACTCTAAGCCTTATTTCTACCCAAAGCATAGTCTTTACTTTGGAACATGCAATGAGCCACTGGCAAAGAGGGAAGAACAGCAGGTCCTGATGGTTTTAAGACAGGGATTAGAATTCTGGCTTAGCTATGAACTGCAAAAGTGACCCTGAGTTGCTTGGCCTTTGTGGTCCTCAACTGTCTCCTCTGTCTGCACACTGGGCATTAGGACACCTGTCCTGTGGTGACACTGGCAGTGCTACATGGAATAGGAAGTACTCAATACACAGTGGGCAGACGTAGATCAGTACGTACCCTTCTCCCCAAACCACCTCACAACTCATTTGTGAACACACACATAAGTGGTAAAGTCGGGGAGACTGGCAGGAGGATCGAACAGATTAACTGGAGAATTCTTTTCCTCAAATACCTTTCTCTCCTTGTTTTTTTTTTTGAGACAGAGTCTCACTTTGTTGCCCAGGCTAGAGTGAGTGCCGTTGCATCAGCCTGGCTCACAGCAACTTCAAACTCCTGGGCTCAGCGATCCTACTGCCTCAGCCTCCCAAGTAGCTGGGACTACAGGCATGCGCCACCATGCCCGGCTAATTTTTTGTATATATATATATTTTTTAGTTGGTCAATTAATTTCTTTCTATTTTTGGTAGAGACAGGGTCTCGCTCAGGCTGGTTTTGAACTCCCGACCTTGAGCAATCCGCCCACCTTGGCCTCCCAGAGTGCTAGGACTCTCCTTGTTTTAATCTCAGATGTGACTATGCATTTTAGCCTGTGACAAAGTACAAAGAATGTCACCAGGGTCCAAGAACACTGATACTAAGACAAGATCATCTATATTCTCTTGATCGAGTACTGGACACGTTCTTACAGCCATTCTTTACCGAGACCCAGGTCAGCTCGAACTTGGTTTCTCTTTTGTTAAAAGCTATTCATCTCTGTTTTCAAGGGCCTGCTGGGGAAGCTATAGAACTGAGAGGCAGCCGGCAGCTAGTACTGCCCAAACCCCCAGCAGTCCCATGCAAGCGCAGACATTCCAGACCAGGGTCTCAGACCACTGCCAATGGCTTACCTTTCAACTCCCGGGCTTTGGTGTCCAACATTTTCTTTTCTTCCTCATTCTCACTAGGAATTCCTTCATCTTCGTCTCTGTTCCTAATACAACCAAAACAAAAAATTTCCAAGATGTCAATTACGCTGGTCACAGTCCCATCCATTATGAAATCACAGAGACATGAGGAGGGTTGGGGAGGGCGGTGCGGGTGTCTAACTCACAGGGTGTTGATTGTATCCTGGATGATCTGAATCCAGCTGTTCCGTTCCTCTTTGGAGCTGGCATGGACTTCTACCATCTCTGGATCTTTCATCCCCATGCTGATCAGGAATAAACCCTTCTCCTCGTGTGCCACTTCTCTTACAATCAGTTTCTTCAAAGAGATCACTGTTGATTTCTGGTCCTGGAAAAAGGAAAGAGGGCAAATGTGAGATACATATAAACGGTTCTCTGAACATCAACTCTGATCTAAGGTAAGACCAGATGCTGTTTTAAAAGCATATGGTTTAAAAAACAATGGCAGCTGTAGGATAAAGAAAAAGATCTGCTATTTTCCTTCAAATTTTAACAAACGGAAAAACACTTCCATAGGGGGATAACTTATGGCTCTACGTGTTTCAGCCATGTTTTTTCATGGTGCATCCTTCCAGGCTCCCCAGAGAACATGGGCAGCGATATCATACATGAGCACCTTGTACGGGGCCAAATGTGTGAGAAACACTCCAGCGACAGATTTCTTTGCAGATCAAACCATCAAATGTCCAAGACACTTGAAAGGATGGTGATGGAAAAGAAAAATAATTTTGAGGGTAGAAAGGGTGACAGAAAATTGCGAGGGTACGAAGGAAACTATTCAGAGGAACTTGTCCTGAGCCATTAAATCTCAGGAGGGTGGGAGAGCACCTAACCTAGCTGTTTTGAATACCACTAAGAGAATAACAATTGCGCTTACCAATGACGCAAAGATGTATTTCTGGTCTTTTTCTTGAAGGAAAACTAAAATGTCAGTCAGCAAAACCGCCTGAACCTCTGGAAAGTAGACATGGGAGAAGGGAAGAGACAACAATGATTACTTAATAGTTAACCACAGTCAGAGAGGCTTTTATTAAAGGATGATTCAGCAACACCCACCTCCCCTCCAACAAAGGGTATACTATGATCTAAGATGACACTCCTCCGAGGCAACAGTTTTATAGTTCCACAGCATTCATGTCTGGTCACTAAATTTTTAGAGACATTTTAAAATGGGACTTATCACCAAAATCTGGTCTGGAAAAGTTCAGGTACTCAGTGTTGGAAAGATATATCCTGCAGGCAAGACTTTAAGAATTTTCTTAAAGAGATAGGGTCTCCCTCTGTCACCCAGGCTGGAGTGATACGATCATGGCTCACTTCAGCCTCAAACTCTTGGGCTCAAACAATCCTCCTGCCTCAGCTGGGAATAGGACTACAGGCACATGCCAGCAAGTGGCTGGGACTACAGGAGCGCACCACCACACCTGGCTAATTAAAAAAAAAAAAAATATATATATATATATATGTGTGTGTGTGTATATATATATTTTATAGAGACGGGATCTCTCTATGTTGCCCAGGCTGGTCTGGGCTCAAGTGATCCTCTTACCTCAGCCTCCCAAAGTGCTGGGATTACAGGTGTGAGGCACCGTGCCACACCGAGAATAAAATACCTTTAAGAATAAAGTTTAAAAAGCTGGACTTCAACAGATGTTAAATAGCAATCTATGGCAATATACTCCACAAACACTCAGGTTGTTCTATTTCTCAACTTCTGATTACAGTAGTGGGAAAAGTGTGGGACAGGAGACAGGAAAGCTGCCCAAAGGTGATATATAGAAATACCTAAGTCTAATGAAAAGGAGACTTCTTCCCTGCTCCCAAAAGAACAAGAGTGGCTCATCCGGACACCCTCCGGATCTTACAGGTATATGTGAACACAGGACTCTTCCCCCAACTCCCATGGGTAAGAGTTAACTTAACCACTCTGTACCATGGCAACCTCTTCTCCTTCTCCATTAAAACAAAACCAAATTAATATTTCTAGTTGGAGCTAAGAATAGTAATAAAAAAATCCCACAAACTCTTGCTCTGACTAATCTTCTAGGAGAACAAAGTGACATTTTCCATTATTCTCCTAAAGACAGCTTGACATCTCTTGAATTGAGCTATCATTGACTAACAGGCTGGTCCCTATGTATTATCTCATTCTGGAAAGGGGAGCATACATTTCCTTGGGAAAATGATGGAACTGATTTATGCAACCTCCTCCTGGCTTTTCTTCTATCTCTGCCATAACTGGAATGCCCTGTCTGTAGAATTCACTGTAAAGCTATGAAGAAAAAGCAGAATAAAGTATGTCTAATTCATATGCCTGAAGTACTGTAATTTTCCATTAGTTTTTGAAAAGTTACTTTTTTAAAGTTTAGTTTTAAATAATTCAGGTGCCTGCCAAAAAAACCCCCAAACATCAATTTTACTTTCTCTGGATCTTGACGTTTATATGATCAGTGTCAGTGGACAGAGAAAAACAATCCCACCCCCTTCAAAGGGTACCCAACGCAGTACCGGCTGTTCTTGGCATGAGTTCAGCTGGGGTGAAAATAAGCACCAACTCCTATCTCCACTGGAGGCATTTCAGGCCAGAAAACCTACTGTTCTGCCATTGGCTTGACCACAACTTTATTCCAACAGCTGGAATCTATTAGTTTTTACTTTGAAGAGAAACAAAACCGTGGAGTAAAGGAACGAATAAAGTACTGGCTCCAGGCGGCAGCAGCAGCTCTAGGAAACGCAGGCCCTTGCAAGGAAGGGCAGGTCTTTCTAAACTACCAGCTGCTTAAAGACAGTCTTTGACGTAGCTGTGTGGCAACAGTCCTGAGCCAGGGCTCTCATAAAATCACAGAACTCTAGTGCTGGAAGGAAGGAGCCTAGTTCAAGCACGCCACTGAGTGGTGAGGTACACAGCTGGTTGGTGGCAGAAGGGCCATTCCTTTTCTCTGAAGTTACCCTGTTCTGTTTTCTCACTTCTCCTTTACTGCAGGCCTGGATCAGCTCCTCCCGAGTCGCTGCAACAGTCTCCTGACTTCTCTACCAGTGGTCTCCTTACTCCTGAGCTCTAACCTGCCCTAGTTGTCACGTAAAAAACCATCTCATCCATCCCTTTCCTGCTTCACACCCTCCTTTCTGAACCCATTCTTGCCCCATCCCCTTCAACAGCATCAGCTGTCAGCTGCTCACGCACCCCATTACAACCAGCCCCCAGTTCCTTCAGTCTTATTCCCACGTTCCCATCACTCACTCCTGGTGTGGGAGCCCCAGCCGTCTACCCTCCCCTGGGTGTGCCTCACTCTTTCGCTTCCACACTCACTCTTTGTTACTGCCGGGAATATACTCTCCCTATCCACCTGGCACCTTCGTCTTTCAGGACTGACTCTACTGCTATTCCTCATGCCTTCGCCTCTATTCCAGCACTCACGATGAGTAGAGCGAGCACCTCGTTCCAAGTCTCCTCACTTTGATCCCAACTTCTAACAGGGTGTTTTGCTTCACTGGTTGCTGAAACCAGTGGATTGCCTGCAACTTTACTCTTTGTTCTGAGCACAGTGAGACTCTTGGGTATCCTGGCAGCAATTACCTACGTCACCACTTACATTTCAGAGATGAAAGAAGCACAAATTTCCTCCAACTTCATCCTATGCCAGCAAGGCTAACAGAGCACTGGCCTAAGCACTGAGGCTAGGGAAAAGGGGTGAGTATCCCCAAAGATGAAGTGAAGTCAAAGCTAACGCACAGGTCCCTAGAGCACAGGTTTCGTATCATTTTGTAAACTATCTTAAACCAGTGCTTTTTGATATAAGATTAAGAACAATTAAATTATTGCTGCTCTGGTTAAAAGATGTTTGGATATGGGACTGTCTCGGAAAAAATCTGGTGATGAATTTCCAAGAAAAGCACCTGGATTTTGCCTGTTGTTCTTCTGCACGCACTTGGACTCAGGCAAAAGTGAGCCGAGCCTTACCTTTCAACCTTCCCGCTGCGTTCTTCAGAAACACACTCCCATCTCGCACAAGCTTCTTCCGTTTCAAATCTTCCTTGGCAAACATCTGACCACTCTTCATCCTCATGATCGACTTGCTATCTGTCTTCGTATAAATCTCATTGAGACGTACTTTCTTTTCATAACTTGCCACTTTGCTGTCCACAGCTCCAATCACATCCTTTACCAGGCTCAAGGACTGTGAAAGATCTTCCTGCTCCACTTCATTGTCTTGGAAGGAAAGAATAATTCTGTTTTTAATGGCTCCCTTCAGACAAGGGTGGAAGGGGGAGGGAATCCTGTCTTCTTGCTCTACGTTATTTTCCCTTTGTGGTTATGCCATCAGAGGGAAGCCTACGCAGCAGGGGTCACACGCCTATCCCTACTGCTGTCACAAGTTTAATTCTAAAGAAAGTTAGTAGTTTTCAATGATATAAAAAAAATGCAATTATATGCTACATTCTAAACTAAAGGGAACCCAATATTTTTAGGGAGGGAGAGTATTAGAGAGAGGAACAAGTTCTTTTTTTTATTTATGTCTTTGGTTTACCTAATATTTAATGTACTGTTTTGTAATCTTTAACTGCCCAGCAGGATTAGCCAAGAGAGAGAAACCAGTAAGGACTGATTTAAGGAGAAACAGCAGCAATTCTAGCACTTCTGGGAAGAACTGGTGGAAGTTATCTCCCAGTCTGATGATAAGGGAGAAATAAGCTGTTTAGATTGCTGAGCTCTTGATGGAATCAATAGGCGGTCCCTTTCCTTCTTGCTATTGTCCATGGGTCACCTAACAGTCTTCACTCAAGAAAATTCTTTTCAAGATAAAACAGATCTCTTTTAGACCTATTAGAGCATGAAACAGCTCTTCTATGGGGTCTCTAGTACTACTGGACACACAGGAAATAGTCCCTTGGCATAGAACACCGAATTAGAAAGGAGACTCACCTTTGGTATATTGTGATATTCTTTGGAATAAAACTGGGTACTTGGTAATGCGCTGGGTTACCAGCAATATGCACTCTGGGATTCCAAGCCTTCTCACGACTGCACTGCTCATCTTCTTCTGCAAGGGAGTAAATAAATTGTTAGGAACGACATGAAGGCGGCGGCTCTAGCTAAAACTGACAGTGACACATTGCTCTTGTCAGTGACAGGGATTTTCATGCTTTACATCAATACCTTTACAAAGGCTTGAAAACGCTTATCCTTGGTATAAAGGTCTTTGAAGTAGTTTACAGACTGGTTGTGCTGCCCACAAAATTTGCCATATGTCTTCTTTAAGCGTTCTGCATTCTCACCTGAAAACTGCAGAGAAAAGAGAACAGAAGTTAGACCATAACTGAAGGAGCTGAACTCTTAATGCCATTTTGTAAAGTTTCCAGTCTATTTATAAAAGCCAAGAGTGCATCCTCATACCCCTTTCCCAAAAGATTTAAATGGTGCAGCAGCTTTGGAAAACAGTCTGGCAGTTACTCAAAAGGTTAAATAAACATGGAGTTACTATATGACCCAGCAATTCCACTCCTAGATGTACACCCAAGAGAAATAAAAACATATGTCCACACAAAAACTTGTACACAAATGTTCATAGCTGTACTACTCATAATAGCCCCCAAATGGAAATAACCAGAATGTCCAGCAATGGATAAATAAAACAAGGCATATTCATACAATGGGATATTATTTAGCCACAAAAAGGAATGAAGCACATGCTACAATTTTGATAAAGCTAGAAAGCATTAATTTAAGTAAAAACAAACAAAAAAATCACTTGCAAAGGACCAAATATTGTTTTTTCCATTTATACAAATGTCCACAGAACGGGCAAACCCACAGAAAGTACACTAGTGGCTGGCTAGGATTGGGCAGTTCAGTGTGTGCAGGGGGATGGAGAGTGACTCCTAATGGGCGTGAGGCTTCTTTTTGGGGTGATGAAAATGTTCTAAAATTGACTGGTCATGGTTGCACAACTGTGAACATACTAAAAACCATTTAATTGTACACTCTGAATGGGCGGATTGTATGGTACATAAATTAAATCAATAAAGCTGTTAGATATATTTAAAAAACCACTAACTTCCAGAAATATCTATGCACTATGGATGTAAGAAATGCAAAGTATGTTCTAACTTCCATTTGTCATAAACACACCAAAAAAACAAGGAGACTCACTAGAAGTTTTTCATGAGATATTTTGTCTTAGGAATTTGACCTTGATAAATGAGACAGACATCAGAAACGACCATCATTGCCCTGGGCATCTGTTTATCCTACCTACTTCTGTCAGACCAGCATGCCTAACAATTCCGTATGGCCCTCAAATCATCCCCAAATGTGTACGATCCCAGCAGCGCATCTGCAGATAGGCTCACGTTGGGGTAAATCAGTGAGTATCTGTATGTAGTCCACATGACACATGTAAGCACTGAGTTCCACATACTAAAAATCTCTAGAGGCAACACAAATTGATCCTTTCCAGAAAACTTGAAAAGGGTTCAGGGTAGTCTTCCTTTTCTGATTTACCAAGGAGCAGCTGAGGCAGAGAGTGCCGTGGCGTCAGCTTAGCTCACTGCCTCCTCTAACTCCTGGGCTCCAGTGATCCTCCTGCCTCAGCCTCCCGAGTGGCTGAGACCACAGGTGCTCCCCACCATGCCCCGCTAATTTTTTGTTTTTGGCCAATTTTTTTCTGTTTTTAGTAGAAACGGGGTCTCACTCTTGCTCAGGCTGGTTTTGAACTCCTGACCTCAAGCAATCCTTCTGGCCTCAGCCTCCCAGAGAGCTAGGATTATAGGTGTGAGCCACTGTGTCTGGCCTGATTTCTTAAACTATACTATTTCTGATGATGGTACAGACTTTGATGAAGAAAAACTAACTTTTATTGCGATATCTGCCATATATGTTAGGTACTTTATAAACGCCCTCCCTTTAACTATCTAAAAAAGCATTAGGAGAGAAACCCTACTGTCCCTATTTTACAGAAAAGGAAATCAAGGCTCAGAGAGATTCAATAACTTCCCTGAGCTTACAAGGATCATAAATGGTAGAGCCGAGACACGAATGCATGCCTACTGAACTCCAAAGCTTTTCTTTTCCCACTGCCCGTGGGCAGAACCCAAAATCCTTCCCATTGTTTACCTGATTTACAAGCACATCTCCTATCCTCCTGATGAGAAAGTTCTTTTCACTTTTATCCACCAGCGACTCCTTCTTCCGCTCCAGGATCCTCTGAAAGAATTGGCTATGTATGCTGATCAGCTCGTCCAAACAGGGGAATAGCTTTTCCACCATCTGCTGTTCAAAGAGCAGATCTGTCATCATCCCCCGGCTGTACACATCGCTCATAATCTTGAGCGTGCGGATGTGATGGAACTCTGTCTGCATCAGCTCTGGAAGGAGGAGGAAGATCAAGGGTCAGGGATAGTCAATTTTATAAAGGATTCTCTTTCAAAGATCACCAGCTGCAGTCATAAGGCTAGTTCAGAGTCCAATTCAAACTTTAAAACTGGATCAATAGCTATCTTTTCTCCAAAAGTGTTCTCATTTTATTCCTCTATTCTTCACGTGTCCTAACACCACTTTCTAGTGATTGGTATGCTGGATTCCATCAGTCTTAAATAGTGGTTTTCGGAGAGGCCTTCACTGGATTCAGTCTCTCTCCTACTAGACTGTGTTCCTAGTTTCTAGAAATGACTTGTGTGTAGTCTAGCTTCTAGTGCAGGTAAGGAACGAAATTGTACCTTCACAAGAGATCTTCTAGGACTGCTGTATGAATAAGCACTCATATATAAATAAAATGTTCAATAGAATTAAAAAAAATAGAGTGGGGCAAAAGGGAGAAAAGAATACCAACAAGACTGTATCTCTGTACCCTGAAGTTTTTAAAGAAGGTCTTTAAGAGGCACATACACAATAACTGATTTTCCATAGCCCAACACGATCACCAGCTTAAAAATGCTAGACCATGCAAATCAAATATAAGCAGAGCAAAATGAAGACTCTCACCATAAATCACCTCTTGCCGTTTGACCACATCCTTCTTTTGCTGTTTCAGAAACTTGCTGTCCACAATCCGACTCCAGGACTCTGCTTCCAGCTGTTTGGCGTCGATCTCAAAGTCTCCCATTAGTTGTCCTTCATTCATGTCTGTACCTACTCCTCAAAATACCAAAAAGTCAATATCAGAATCTCGGGTTTGTGACCTCAAAAAAGCCTATGCTGGATTTTCCTCACAGTGATGGCTAACTTTGTAAGACATGAACATGCTGCACTAATACAGGGGATATTCGTAGAGAGGATATTCCAGTAGTAGAAAAGAACCAGTGGTCTCTTTGGGAGGTACAGGCTCTATACTCAAGACCTTAGTTAAGAGTGATGAACATCATATAAATCAAACATAATTAAGACAGACTCTTACATGAAATAGGAGCTAGAAGGGACCTGGTGCCTTTACATGTTTAAGAGAAAAGGCTTACCAGTGTGCTGTGAAATCTAGAACTGAATGTGTACAAAAATCTAGGGTAAGAAAAAGCATCTGTACTAAAGATATGCCCACATTAAAATCAATGACATCCTTCAGTGGACAAATAATAGGGTACGTTTGATTATCAGTTCATTACAAAGCAGCTGAGGCTTTACAGACTACTTATAGAATCTTCACAAGATAAGGAGGAGGCAGGCCCTATTATTCCACCAACACTTATATTCTAGGTTAACTGCACACAGTCTCTATGGAGGCATAAAATAGAGGCCATGACTTCTTCTTACCCTCATCAGTAAGTGATTCTGTTGACTCATTGACCTTGCTGATTTTATTTAGTGAGTCAGTTGAATGAGACAGGAATTTCCAGGTGTTTGACATGTTCTCATCATTGCCAACTCTAGGGACAAAAAGAAGTACATACTGTCAAATATACTTTGATAAGCCTGAGTTTGTATTCTTTAATGACTACTTGAAAAATTCTAAAATGACAGCTGGCTGAAAGCACTACAGTGACTGAAGACAGAGTTACTTATGTAAGGTACACAGCAACATGCAACACTAAATGAAGTTTGGAAGCATTTAATATTATGGTAAACTCAAAACTTTTTGAACCTTTTGAGGTTTTTTTGAGACAGAGTCCCTGTCACCCAGGATATAGTCCTGTGGCATCATAATACCTCACTGCAAGCTCGAACTCCTGGGCTCAAGTGATCCTCCTGCCTCAGCCTCCAGAGTAGCTGAGACTACAGGCATGCACCATCATGCCTGGCTAATTTTTCTATTTTTAGTAGGCATGGGGTCTTGCTTTTGCTCAGGCTGGTCTCGAACTCCTGACCTCAAGCAATCTTCCTGCCTCTGCCTCTTAGAATGCTAGGATTACTGGTGTGAGCATCTATGCCTGACTGAGCACCCTCCTTATTTTTTTTAATGATATGAAGCAAGAACTTGCCCAATTAAACCATTTATATTTAAACATTATATAAGAAATTTCTCTGTTTAAAACTTATTGCTGGACCACTACACTATTTCCCCCCTGTTCTCTAAATAACTATACACTTAGCACTTATAATAAACTATATTATTTGGACTTCATCAACTCCAAATCACCAACCAGTATAGTAGGCACCAAGAAATGTTGTTTTGACACAAAAACAAGCAAGAGTCCTTTAAAACCTTAAATTTAATTTAAAGAATAATCTTTCAAAGTCACAATGCAAATAAACTTTAGTAATGTTACAACTCTAAAGAGAAGGTTTTTGGGGATGATGTAAATACAAAGACAAACAAAACAAAACAAAAATACCTGAAACTTTTTTTTTAAGGAGGAAGAAACATTAGCCAGCACAGTGGTTAGGAAATACAGACAAAAGGAGACTCTGCATCCTTTAGTTATGAATTTTCTTTCAACCTAGGTTAAGAGACATGTTAAGAGGTGTTTCAAGTCCTACATTTAAGATGACTTATTTATTTGGTGGGAAGGCCAGATGTCTTACCCAAAACAGTGAATCACATCATAATCAGCCCTGTGCTAACCACCTGACAGCCAAGGCCTGGCCAGGGGACCACAAAAGAAACTCAGGGCAAATGAGTGAGTGGGAACCAGTAGTAAATGGCTCACGGTGCACCTCCACGAAACTGATAAGCGTTGAGAGGTAAGGATAAAAAAAGGACTTAAAGAGAAATAAGATAACCAGATTTATCTGAACAGCAGAAAAGTGTAACATCTGAAAATCTAAGTGGTTGCAACCAAAAATTCAGAATTAAATCATCTGTTTTTATATTTCTACTTCTTTTTCTGATCTAAAATCATCTTTTGAGAACTCAGCTTCTTCAAAAGCAGGTCTGATCATGTACAAAAGCCTAGAGAGCAACTGCCTGATAAAGGTGGTTGAAGGAGATGCTTGAGGCCAAACGGCAGTCAGGGCATCAAAAACATAGTCCCCATCCTCCTTGCCTGCACACCCAGCTGGGCACCAACCTATGATGTTACACATGTGTTTCTAAGCGAAGAATCTTCTTGTCAAATAATATTAGTATTATGCTCTTGTCACCTAGATATCAATTGTGCTACCTTTCCATCTCCGCTTACCCAGTAATGTTCTGTATGGAGACACTTTTGGAGAGCGAGATGCTCTGCTGGGACCGCCTGTTGGCAAACATTGGGGTGGCAGTGGTTTCATCTGCCAGGAGGACTGCAGACCGAGGGCGCTCCTTGGGCTGCGAGGCTGCAAAGGAAAAGAGGACAATAATTAAACCATCACTGGTCCACGCCCACCTAGTACTGACATCTGACAAATGCCAAACAGAAGCAAGGTGCTTTCAAACAGATCTGCCTTGGGAGTGTAAATTGGTACAAAAACTCTTGGAGGTTAGTTCAGCAATAACTATTAAAATTGTAAAGGCCTATAGTCTTAATCTGGTAATTTCACTTTTAGACTACATTCATTCTACAAGATACACGTGTATATTTTTGAAATGATATGTCCAAAGTTATTCAATGCAACACTGTTGGTAAAAGCAAAAGATCGGAAATGACACAAATGAGTACTGAAAGAAAACTGGTTAGTAAGTTATGGTGCATCACACAACAGAATACTATGCAGCTTTATAAAAAAATGAGGATGCTCCCCGTGTACTCACACAGATCTCCATGATATACTAAGGGGGGGGGGGGCAAGCAAGGTACAAAACAAAGCACACAACAGGCCTTCTTTCATGCTTAAAAGAAAGAAAAATGAACAATCCAGGTTGGTATTTGCTTTACTTTAATAAGGGAACTCTAGGAAAATAAATAAAAAACTAAGAATAGTGGCTACCTACCTGTGGGGTGGGATGGAAACAAGGCAATGGGGATAAAGAATCATGTCAAAGTATTATATATTTTAAAATTTAAACTAAAAATAAGATTGAAAGAATTTTAAGGGTAAAAGGAACCTCAGAGATAACTGGGACCAGTGTTCTCTGGGACCACCCATCACAAAACACCCGAAATGCTTGGTAGATATGAAATTCCCAGCCCTCCTTGTCCTCTGGGATTGACTGGGACCAGGAAGTCTACATATTTTCCAGGCTCAAGTGATTTTTCGGTTCATTGTTTGAGAGTATAGATTTTGATCAATTCTTTTAATTGCAGATGAGGAAAATGTACCACTTGTTTACTGTCAGATAACAGTCGCTGACCCTTCAACAACGTGAGTATGAACTGCAGAGTCCACTTACGCATGGATTTTCTTCTGCCTCTGCCAGCCCTGAGACTGTAAGACCAAGCCCTCCTCCTTCCTCCTCAGCCTACTCAATGTGGAGATGAGGACAAAGGCTTTTATGATGATCCACTTCCACTTATCAATAGTAAATATGTTTTCTCTTCCTTAAGATTTTTTAAAATAACATTTTCTTTTTTCTAGCTTAAGAAAGTAGTATGTAGTACATTTAACATACAAAGTATGTATCAATTGACTGTTTATGTCACTAGTATGGTCCACAGTAGGCTATCAGTGGTTAAGGTTTGGGGGACTCAAAAATTATATACAGATTTTCTGACTGTGCAAGGGGCTGGCACCCCAGTGCCTGCACTGCTCAAGGCTCAAATGTAATTCGTTCTCATACTGCATATTTACCCTTAATATGACCAAAGAGGAAAATGGAGATCTAATTTGCTAAAGTAGTCACCCTGGCCTTCGGTAAAAAATTTATTTTTCCTTGGTAACTGAGCTCCTGCTCCAGACACAAGTCGCATTATCCGTCCATCCCCAGGAGTGTCAAGAGCCGAAGGAAGTAAGACTGGGGTGGCTGTTACAACTTCACAGTATTTCAGGATGTTTCTGATTTAATAACATTAATATAATCATTCATTTCCAATTCAAATCCTATTTAGAAGAAAGTGACACAATAAAACACAGACACCACATGATACTCTACAACATGACCAGAGCTTTGCTGCAGGAAATACTCAGGGGTATGGGATGTGGGCCCTGTTCCCACAGAATAAGAGCAACTGGGAGGAGGGAGAATATGCATGTGTGTTCAATGAAGTCAGGTTATGCAGAATCCTAAAAGTTATAAATAACCTATATCTACAATGCAAGATAGGGGGATGAAAATAGCAGCTCTTCCTTGTTTGATACCAATCCATATTCCAACTGAGTAAAAGTTACTTAGTGTCTTACACCCTCAATGCTACTTGGTATTTTTCAACCTCAGTTTCCTTATTTGTGGCGATGATGATGATAGCAGCGAAAGCTAACACCTGAGGAGTGCCTACTATTAAGTACTTTATAGGTCTGATCTGATTTCAACCTGACTACCACTCCATGATACTATTATCATCCCCCGTTACAGAGAAGGAAATGAGGCCCAGAGAGGTTTAGCAATGTCCAAGGTTACACAGCTTTTAAGCGCTGGCGCTGAGACTCTAATCCATACACTCTGAATTCAGAATTTGTGCTCCTAACCACTACCTTGCCTCAGTGGGGTGAATAGTAAGAATACTATGTGGAGGGTCAGAGTTAATAAAACAAAGAACCTGGTACATAACAGGCATTTAAAAAGATACATTATTTTATCTGATGTTAAAGAAAATAGGCTTCTGAAACAAGGAATAATGTCACAGAAAAAAAACAAGGGATGTCACAGTAAAAGAGTTTAAGGAAGATCAGACTTGTAAAAGCTGTGTGCAATGGGTGGGATCACAGCTTGAAGTGGGTGTCAGTCTGGGTGGGTGTCAAAGTTCCTCTTCTAGTTGTCTTACATGCAAAGACGGATAATAACCGGATTTAATATGTCTAAGGGAATTCAAAATCTTCTGTGGGAGTACAGACAAGGTATAGCCATTCTGGAGATGTCCGGGAAGTAATTAGAGAAACGAGGCATAAAGCAGCGGTCCTCGAGCTTGCCTGGGCATCAGAATTGCCTGGAGATCTATTTTTTTTTTTTTTTTTTTGAGACAGAGTCTCACTTTATTGCCCAGGCTAGAGTGAGTGCCGTGGCGTCAGCCTAGCTCACAGCAACCTCAAACTCCTGGGCTCAAGCAATCCTGCTGCCTCAGCCTCCCAAGCAACTGGGACTACAGGCATGTGCCACCATGCCCGGCTAATTATTTTTTTCTATATATATTAGTTGGCCAATTAATTTCTTTCCATTTATAGTAGAGATGGGGTCTCACTCTTGCTCAGGCTGGTCTCGAACTCCTGAGCTCAAATGATCCGCCCACCTCGGCCTCCCAGAGAGCTAGGATTACAGGCGTGAGCCACCGCGCCCGGCCAACCTGGA
>VSMD01043486.1:0-30385 GCA_008750895.1 Mirza zaza
CCATTCTTGGGATACTTCACTTAGTAGTATGGGTTCCAGCTCTAACCAGGAAAATATAAGATGTGCTATATCACCGTTGTTTCTTAGAGCTGAATAGTACTCCATGGTATACATATACCACATTTTATTAATCCATTCTTGGATTGATGAGCACTTGGGCTGTTTCCACAGCCTTGCGATTATGAATTGTGCTGCTATAAACATTCGAGTGCAGGTGTCTTTTTTGTAGAGTGTCATTGGATCTTTTGGGTAGATGCCCAGCAATGGGATTGCTGGATCAAATGGTAGATTCACTTGTATCGCTTTAGGGTATCTCCATATTGCTTTCCACAGAGGTTGAACTAGTTTGCAGTCCCACCAGCAGTGTAGGAGTGTCAATAGAACATTTTTGATGATGGAAATATTCTATGCCTGCATGACCTAATATAGTAGCCACTAGCCACGCATGGCAACTGAGTACTTGAAATGTGATTAGTATGCCTGAGAAACTAAATTTTTATTTAAATTTAAATAGCCACATATGACTAGTGACTACCATATTGAAACAGCATAGCTATATATTAATATATATGTTAAGCATACTGTTAACACCAGGTGTTTGAGCAAGGCCAATAATATTTCTTTAAAAATGCAAGGGCAATATAATATGTAACCTTAACTATATTTGTACCCCCATAATATGATGAAATAAGAAAAATAAAAAAAACATAAAAAATGCTTTTCTAAATAAAATGCCAATTCTTATTTAATTAAAGACTTATTTTTGTGTGTTTGTTTGTTTTTGGAAGAGTGCACAGTAGAAGGTGAAATAGTGACAATTATATTTCTATGTTTATATATATTATAATTAAGAAAAATTATATATAACAAGTTCTTTTGTGGGAAATATGCTTCACCATTAAGAATCTGGGGATTTATCGTAAATGAAACCAAGTGGTATGCTATTTCAGAACCAAGAAGAATTATAGCAACAATCCGCTAAGGTATCTGGTGGTCAGTGTTCTGTTAACTTTACTTATAAGAAGGATGCTAAGAAGCCAAAATTAAATTAAAGAGACCTCTGAGTGGCCTCTGAGAAGTACTGGATGGCCCAGATGTCATTGATTACCTTAATTTCCTCTGCTCACGTGCACGTGTGTACCTTGCTCATTTACACTAGAGTCACTCTTCCTGTCACAGAACGTGGAGTTTTTCATTCTGCCCTGTGTTTCGGCCTGCTCAAATTCCCTCTGCCCTTGCCCTGCTCTTTGTACCTGGGCCCCTGGGCTTCTGCTTCCTCAGCACTGTGACTGAGAATTCTTTTCCTGCAGCTATCAACTTAATGAAACATGATCGGATACAAAAGGGAGGAGGCTGAGCGGGTTTAAAATGTCCTAGAAAGTTTACTTCTGCTCCCAGACTGATTTCCAATTAGACGCATCATTTTCTTGGACAGACAGGAGTAATATAGGGTAAAGTTCTTGGGGACACAAGGAGAATCAGGCTTCTCATCATCTCCTGGCTCATCTCTGCTCTCTGCAGCCCCATTGCCAGTATTCACAGTGTCATAACTCGCCTCCACATTTATGGTGTCGTAAAGTATTTTCTTCTGTTGTTCACAAAAATATATGATTATCTGATCTTCATTGATCTCAAAGATCTAGATAGAAAGCATTTCCCTTAACAAACTTATATTCCTCTTGTCATTTGTGAGTGCTTTCAAATGGACCAGCTTGCAGGGTTTTTTTTTCTTTCTTAGTGCCATACTTAAGTTTATAAGAGTTAGCCAACATTCTCCAGTCTCCTTTAATTTAAGTCTCTTGTCCTCATTTGCTCTAGATTTTGTGAGTACGTAGTCTGCATCCAAAAGACAATCAGCGATAGTTTAACCAACTGCTTGCCTCTGTGTAACAAGGACTGCCATCTGCTCTGCTCAGGTTCTCTGGATTCTCACTGTTCTTCAATTTTACCAAGACTCTGTCCGATCTGTCACTTGCAACATCTCACGCCTGAGAGTGTATGTATGAGTTAGGATTGTTTGAATTTCAAGTGGCAATATTTCAAATGGACTTGGCTTAAGCAAAAGATGATATTTATTCAAAATATGCTGAACAGAGAACAACACTACTGTGGGAAACACCATAAAGGAGTTCGGGCATATAAACACACGAGTCCCTGGACTTAACTAACTTCAAAACTGTCTCTCATCTTTGCTTTTCTTTGTATGTTGGTATCATTATTCACTCCAGCTCTATCTGTACTGTTCATTGTGGACAATATGGCCAAAACCCACCCAGCTTGGCTTTCTGGATCACAAGTCCAAACGTCCTGGGAAAGGCTCTGTTTGGTCCCACTTGGGTCAGCCCGTCTGTCCCTGGATCAGTTTCCTGCTGTTTACCACTCTATGACTTTGGCCTCATTCTCCTTACCAGGAAAGATGAAGGGATAAAAGGTAAGTTGGAACTAGGTCATAGAAATTTAAGACACATCTACGAAAGGAAAGTTTTATATAATTTTTTGAACAAGAAATTTTGAGCGATATTTTAGGAATTGTAATCTGGAAACTGGTGTGATCAGGGACATTACAGCCCAATTCAGTGATTGTGAAGGTCATCAGGGCAATGTTTAGCATGAGACAATCTAATTAAACAAGAAAAAGAAAGCCTCTAGAGGATGCAGGGACCCATCACATCTTGACAAAAGGCGGGTGGTTAGATGGTCGCCTTTTTGCTTCATATCTTAGCTCTCACATCCTGCTTCTCCCTTCGTGTACTATATTTAATTTCTGCTTTTTGTTCATCAGAGCAGCCACTTTCACTCTAAACTCCAAAGCTTTTATTTTTATCCAGTTACTCCAACTTATTTTTTAAATCTTAACTAAACTAGGGTTTTTAGAGAGAAGATGAAGTGAATGAGACAAAGCTGAGAAAATTGTGAATAGAAAAAATGGAATTATTTTAACAACAGATTATTATAAAACTAAGATTGTGCTTCAGGCACAAATTCAATTCAATAATATTTTTTTCAGTATCTGCTACTTTCAAGGTTGTTTTGATCAGAAGGACTGACTATAAAATTTCTGGGTTTGGCAACTGAAATCCAGTAGGGGTACAGATTATGGAATTAGGGCAATAGTTCTCACTTTCTTTAGGTGAAAAAACATCTGAAATTTATGGTGCTCATTGAGTAATGAGCAAAATAATAAAATATTGAGATACTAAATTTAAAGGAAATGAATATAAAATTTTTTGCTCAGATAAAATCTTGCACTAGATTTATCACAGATAATCTTTAACATGTCAAAAGTTTAGAAAATAATTATAAAAGGAAAAACTTTAAATTGAGAACATGCCATTCCTCTGGCTTAATATTGTTCTCTGAATTGAGAGAAGAATGAAGTATTTGATTTTAGAGATGGGGCATTTTTTCTAGAGCTCAGTGGGAGCATGGTCTGCAAATTAGTTGATTTGGGTCAGATTTTGAGTATACTTTCCAAGGGCAATGGGATAAACTTCATCACACTGTGTGTTCTTTGCTCCCTACTTCCTTCCTCCGACCTTCTGTTCCATGGAGTTAAGGGTAAATAGTCTACCACTACATACAAGAAGAGACAGTGGGTTCATAGTTCTGGCTGTATATTAGAATCATTTGAGGAGCTTTAAAAAAATTTAGTTGGCAAAGCCCTATTTTAAAAAAATAAAAAAAAATTTTCAGCATATTACGAGGGTACAAATGTTTAGGTTATGTATATTGCCTTTGCCCCACCTGAGTCAGAGCTTCAAGCGTGTCCATCCCCCAGACGGTGCGCACCACACCCATTAGGTGTGAATATACCCATCCCATCCTCCCCCCTCCCACCTGCCCAACACCCGATGAATGTTATTAGTATATGTGCACTTAGGTGTTGATTATAGTCTCTAGGGTGACATATAGGCATGGCTATTTTAAAAATACTCCCCAGTTGATCCTAATATACAGCTAGTGTTGAGGATCACTGATGGAAGAGATGAAAAAGAATCACAAGTGTCCTTGTCTAGCAATTAAGTCTTGGATTATTATTCATACTTACGGCAATGCATTGTAACTATCTTATATCTCAATTTCCTTCCCTGGGATATGAAAGAATGAGACTAGAAGACCCCATGATTTTTCTAGCTCTGCAACTCTTCAGAGATACCACTGGAAGTTTGTATATAAATGCAATTTTATGTAAATAGACCCAGTATAGTTAAAGAAATTCTATGATGAATCCATCACTAATGCAAATAATATGTCTCTTTTAATAATATACATATATTAATATATATATAATGTTTGTGTATATAATTCAATAAAGATCTCATTCAGGAATTAAATCATTCACTGTTTCCTTGGTAGGGATACTTAAATAAATTAAGAAGATTACACCCAGCATACTGGATTCTGTCTGGTTGTCGTTATCGCTATCTAAGATAGAAAGGATTTTATTCATTCTTCCAACTCTCCCTTTGTCAATGTTTCTAAGTGGCTCTCTATTAATTCTTCACTATTTTCCTTCAGAATATTGAAGATGTCATCATACCAGTGTACTGAGCCACTGGAACAATGCTTCACTTGCTAAATACCAGGACACCCTTATAATCATTTACCAGTTCTTTTCATGGGTTTAACCAACATGCATCAATGGGTTCATCCTGGATTTCAAACCATTGCCTCTGAGCATAACTTCAAAGAATGTATTGCATTACTTGAAATGATTGTTTCTCTCTCATTCTCTCACTTCTTCTGTCATAGTTGATTTCTGATTTAATGCAACTACATTTCATTGTTCTCATTTTCTGGATGAAGAAACTGTGAGTCTGAGAGCTTTGCCTTTTGCTTAGGTTACCCAGCAATTACAACAGGAAGTTGAGATCAGGACTGTTTTACTCCAAGCCCTGCAGCTTTGTGCCAGCTCTCATGATAAATGAAATGTTCATTTACTAAACATTTAAGAAAAATTATTTGTGTGCATGGAGTTCTGAGTGATAGAAAGGTAATGAGATTAATCCTCATTAAGATTCCTTTTAAGAGGGAAGAACTTAAGAGTTTTTGGTAACATGATTTGATTATTGCTCGGATTAAACCTGAGGCCTGAGAACTAAGAGTGTGGGTGACTAAACTAGACTTGGGTGGGGCCACGCTGCTGGGTAACAGGAAGGATTTTGCTTGTTGCCCCTGAGGGAGAGGAAGAAATTAGAGATGATGGAAAAGAGAGATGGATAGAACTGAGAAATGGCAGGATACAACGAACTACTAAAACCCTTCTGAAGTCTAACAAGTCCTGAGTACTTAAGGTAAGTGACTTTCTATGGAAACTAATAAAGGATCTTGGTTTTTCACCCAGAGCATCTCAGGGCAATTAGAGATGTATGTGAGGCAAATAGAGATGCATAGCGAAGGAAGTATTCATGTGCTCATAGCTCAACCCGTGGAATCAGGGAAGTTAAAGAGGACAAGTTTCAAGAGAAATCCGTAGGGCATCAAGTTGCTGTGGGGGAAGGAAGAGTTATTAGGTGACATGGTGTTACCCCAAAATGAAAAGGATATGCCCTACTGGCCTCAGCTGAATATATGGGGCTGTGAAGAATTTGAGAGACAATAGCAGAGTGCAAATTATATACTTATGCTCTATTAAAAAGTAATTGCCACTGGCATAATGGCCAGTAGGTTTCAAGATATGTAAAGGATTATCAGACTCGAAAAGTCTAGAGGTGTAATAATTGATATGGTTTGGATATTTGGCCCCTCCAAATCTCATGTTGAAATTTGATCCCCAGTGTTGGAGGTGGGGCCTGCAGGGAGGTGTTTCGGTCTTAGGGGTGAATTCCTCACTAATGCCTTGTTGTTCTCCCCACAATAATGAGTAAGTTTTTACTTTATTAGTTTACTTGAGAGCTGGTTGATTAAAGGAGGCTGGCACCTCCTTTCTCTCTTGCTCCTTTTCTCACTATGTGACATATCTGGTTCCCCTTCACCTTCTGCCTTGATTGGAAGCCCCCTGGAGCCCTCACCAGAAACACATGCTGGTGTGATGCTTCTTGTACAGCCTGCAGAATCATGAGCCAAATAAACCTCTTTCTTCGATAAATTACCCAGCCTCAGGTATTCCTTTATAGCAACGCAAAATGGACTAACGCAATAATTAATGGCGCTATCCTATAGTAGTTTCTTAGCTAACACAGGTGTGCAGAAGTAAAGGCATCCTAGAAAAGGTTAACATTTGTATAGTCATAAAAAATTAAAAATTTAGAGTTTTAATTAAATCATTTCTTTTCCCCCTTTAGACATAGTGTTTCATCATGGTAGGTTCCTGAGATTTTTTTAAAAAATAAATCCACCTAATTTTCTCTAACTTGGAATTGATTTTTCTCAGTGCAGATTTGCTAAAGTAGGCTTTATTACATTCTCTGTATTTGAAATAACTACTGTGGCCTGCGTTATTATTTTTGATGATGAAATATTGTTGAATTTCTCATACTATACCAAGACGATGTGGACAAGTGAGTTGCATATTTACAAGATGTTGTTCTTTTGTTTTACTGTGAAAGGTAATCTTAAATTATTTTAACAGAGCATATGCCTCCATAATAAGTCAGTCTCCAAAATTTAATTGTTTACAATGAATATGCCAGGTTCTTTAGAAGATATATTGTTCTACTGGTTAAAAATATTAAGCAATTCCCACAGCACTTAAATTCAATTTGGTTTGACTAGTTCATTACAGTTTTTCACTTAAGCACAGACAAGAGCTTTCAGAATAATGATACCATTCCCCAAACTTTTATTCTAAATTTAGGTCAGTTAATTAGTGTGTGTTCCCCACAAGAAACAGGTAATTATAATGGCAAATGCCCATTGGTTAAGTCTACCTGGAAGAGTACATGTCTTATTTGTGTATTTTAAGAACATTAGAATAGCTCTTGAAATCAAGATTTTAACCACAATTTGTGTACTTGCAAAACTGGCATTTACTACTTGTGTGAATTTATCATACCTATTTCATACCTTCCTACAGAAATGACACTTGAACTAAATGCTACTTGTGTTCACCTTGGAAGAAAATCAAATGGGTACATAATCTGGCATGGGAGTATAACACTGTGCTAAATTACATTTTCTCACTAGGGAAAATGAGCAAAGATATTTTAGGCATCAGTCAATGAGAACCCCACTTGAGGTACTTGTGTTCTGCTGTGTCTGCAGTTGTATAATCACTGGGGATCTGATTAGCTCCATGTGAGCCTCTTCTCATTTATCATCTAACTTGGTGATCCATATGCAAATGAGAGTTAATGGGGCACAATGTGGAAGTTGTCGTACTCCCTTAGAGATGTTACCTCCCCAATACAGAAATGTAGTGGTAGTTTATTTTTCTTCATGACAAGAGGAACATTTTCTCCAATTATCTTTCTGGGTACATTTTAAAAAATGAAACATATTATCTTCTTTTATGGGTCATTGAAAATGAATTGGTTAAATACAGTGGTCATTTTCAGCAAAGCAAAACCAAACAAAGCAAGACATAACAAAATGCCTTATGATTTGACACATAAATCTCAGAAAAATTTCTTGTACAGTAAGCATAAATGAGTTTTCAAATTTATAGTACTGTGGGCCAGACCCTGGACTTTGGTGAATTCCCAGAGTAAATGGTTCCCAAGAACTAATTCTTTGAAGGTAACCATTTGGCCCATCCTGGTGATCATGCTCTGCTTCATTACACATCACTGTTCTTTTTTGTTAATTTGTTTAAATCTCTACATCATTCATTCCAGCGTACCTTTGTAAGAGTTATTTATATATGAACAAATATGAATTATATTCACCTATTGTCATTGATCCTCAGCATCATTTCCCTCTTGCATAGAATGACTACATTACATTTTCACATTCAGCTAATTTGATTTGGTTAAACAATATACAGCACATATATTATCGTAGAAATGTCCTATATTGTTTACAACCTAGATCCAAAGGGGAAAGCAAAGATACCTAGGGTGCGAACTGATTTATTGTTGAAATGTTTCTATCCTTTTTTTACCCTAAAATAAAATCTGCAAATGTATTTCCACTGCCAGATCTAGAGGTAGGAATCTCTCATAAAAGGACAAAGTAGGCTGGAATTTGTTCAAGAACAGTGCTGCAAAATCCAAGTTATTGACTTAGTTAGGGATTTCCTCCAAAGATCATGTACAATGTGACCCTTGTTTCTCTCCTTTACATCTGAACTATCTTCAGAAGAAGTTTTTTCCCAGGGTTCTACTTGTGATAGATTCTTGATGAGGCACATAAAGAACTGATGTAGGTAGACTGATAAGACAGATGCCATCAATAAATGCCTTCACAAAAATACTTGCCTGTCACAAGTTAATTTGATGCAGTATTTTCTGTCACGAGGGTGGATTAATTTTGTCCATTTTCTCCTCTTGTCGTAATTCTTGTCATGTGAATAAGAATGTATTATAAAGAAGAACATACTAGACACTATAATTCTGTGATAACTCATTTTTGTGACAAAGAATATAATGAGTCCAGACAATAGTGCAAATTCATCATATTCTTACAGTGAACTTAATATTGACTTCCTGGCTTCTCTTCATGATTTCGAGGGCATGTCACTTATGGTTTTATACCAACCAAATGATTAAAGGAACCACCATTCAAAGATGAGCACTGATTACAAAATCCTTTTCAACAGGGAAATAATAGAACCATTTTTATTTTCTTTCTTTTCAAGTTTAAACACATATTTAATGTGTATCAGTGATTTCATTCTGATGAAGAAAGACTCCTTGATTTGATAAAGTTACTCAGAAAATGTTATAAACTGGAAGATTGGACTACATTTATCATTGAGGAAAGGGTGAATTTTCTCAATAAATCATTGTTATAAGTTGTAAAGGAAAAACAAAGTTTTATTATAAAGAATCTTGCCAAAATATTCCCCATATTTTGTCCCAGTAGCTAGAGCAAAGCAATCCTTCTAAAATGGTCTATAGCTGTAGTCAGGAAGCCCTGATTCAGGAAATACCTCCCAGTGTACATACTTTTAAAATTTTAATTGCCCTCTATTTGTACCACCCGCAATTAACTCCATGGATGATTCTTCCTTTCCTTCTTACATGTTGGAACAAAGAGAGAATCAATTACCTATAAACAATCCCTTCTTTTATATAACTTCAGACACACATTTAAACAGAAACAGGAGATAAAATCTGAAGGGAATATTGGAGCTGAAAGAATAGTATACGGTAAAAATACTATATAAATAACACAGCTGTTACTATTCCTATAATAATTATTGTCAATGAAAATCATACATAATCATTATTTTTATTCTGAGTTCAGATTGCTCCTCAGAATCCTTCTTAACACAACACCAGAAATGAACTGATAATAATTGGTTTTGTCTCAAGAGTTGAAGCCTATTTATGATTTCTGCTATAAGATTCATTATCCATAGTCCTGGCACATAGCTATTGTTAAGTATATACTTATTGAATGGATGATTAAATGTTCCAAATTTACAAAGAAAAAAATTCTACCTCTATGTAGCTGGGATCTCATTTACCCTGTGGTATAAAATAAGAATGTCTCCATTAACAAAGTTCTTTGCTATTGGACTCTCCTAACAACAAAAGGTGAGGCTCATACCCAAAAACTGTGAAGAACTATTTGGAGATCTGTGTTTATACACAAGTGATCTATACATATTATGAGTATATACATAAACATAAATTCACTCAGCATATGGTGTAATAGAAACAACTGTGAGGCTTTGCTTCTGCTTCTTCCTCTATGTGACCTTGAGTCTCAATTTCCTCAGCTGTAAAATTTAAGCACTGTATTTTTTCTTTTAATCTAGCCTTCTATATTTCTACATATATGTGCAAAACCAATTATAAAAGAAATCAATAAATTTCACTTGATCTGATTTCAGGGATTTATTTTTATCTGAAAGAAAAAATTAGACATTTTACTTGAATTTTTTCCCCCAAGGGCCTTTGATGAAGATGTCAAAATCCAATGTTTGATTTTTTATTTTCCTAATTACTATTACCTGTAGTGAAAATATGCAATAGTATTCTTTTCTTGTTAGAACCTGGGGATTCTGTTCTGATATTGAAGTTGGAATATCTCTATTCTCTTGTGAAGTGAAGTACAAAGAATACATTCTCTGGCTGAGGCAGAATTTATCCAGGTAGAGACCTACTCTTGAGTCTCCTGGAAGATCTGCTGCCTTCTGAGAACAAAAGGCCCAATCTGATGTGGATGCTTACAAATGGTACTCACACAGGAAGCCCAAGTTACCCAATGGGGGAGCAGCTAATTGGCCAGACAGTCTTGGAATGAATTTAGTTGCTGGTTGGCAGGTGGGGTACATTGTAAAGCACCACATCCAGGCTGCACTGTAATTTGTTTTTAATTACTGTGTTTGCTTGCGAAAGGCTGTTAAAGTCTACTCATTTCTCATACTGGTATGCTAATTGACTGTTTGGAGATTTACAAACTGGGTTTTACACAGTATCCTTTTCAATTGCCTGTGGTGATCTGAATAGCATGTTATTTATTTCTATCTTCTAAAACTTTAAGTTTTAATATCTCAAATACAGATAAAAGAGCAAACATCTCTTACTAAATCTCTCACTTTCAACTCACAAGGAGTATAAGAATGAATTACCCTTTAAGCATGTCTTTGATATCATTTTTGTTTCCTGGTTTAGAAGTGAAATATTTTTGTGTGAAATGTTCATGGGTCTCAACAAGCAAATACTGATTTATGTGCACACTTTTATAGCCCAGGGAGGTGGGAAGTGAGGTGGGTGTGAGAGTAGCAGCCAGGCTGCAAGAGAAGCCAAACAAATGGTGAGCCAGGTGCCTGCCCAGCAGGAAGCATGCCCAGTAGCAGAGCCTGGGAGCTTAGAGTGGGCCAGATGGGGGTCAGAGGAGCACAGGTGCTGGGCAAATGCATGCCCACAGTCTGGGAGCAGTCATGGATCAAGCTGGGATGGAAGCAAATAGGCACAGAGATGACCTACGTGAATTAAGAGGAGATAGTCAGAACTGGGTCAATCAGAGAATGCATTGAAGGCAGGTGAATGAGAAGGTGTACATACAAGGAGAAAGGGCCATGTGAAAATCTCCAGATGTTGAACTTGAGAGCAGAGGTTGTACTGCTTATAAATGTGCCTCCAGGGACTCAGAGCTATTGGAGTGGTGGTGAGGGATTGACACAAAGTATTGGAAATCTAAGAAGTCTTGTGGTGTTTGTTTCATTTGTGGTCATAGAGACATTCTGCTGTAAAATTTTAAATCTAAAAATCCCATTTTAAATATTTAGCATGTTTGTACTTCCTGAGTTGGTAGTGGGGTGCATTTTTTTTAAACGAGGTACACTCTATTTCAGTCTTTCAGAGCCTACAATAGCTCTTGGCATATAGTTGGTGCTTAATGTGTTCTATCTAATATTTATTTTAAAAAAGAATGATTTTTCTTTCTGCAATGTTTTGGTCCCAAATCTTGAAGATGTATATTGTGGCTTTGTGCCTACAAGAACTCAAAACAAGCAGTAAGAAGTTGAGTTTAGAAATTTTCTGTGGAATTTAGGTGCCATTTCATCTTGACTTAGCAATCTAAATATTTTTGCTTTACTCTATTTGAGAGATGTGTATGGTTCATATTTTCTGTATACTTATCTAAATTTTCAAATTTATTTAGTTATTGTCAATATATTTTAGAAGTGGTTACTGTATATTGGGTGATAGCAATACAATATTATATATAAGGCCAGGAGCCCAGGAATTCTGACTGCAGACAAAAGTACCCACTTTAAAGAGAAAGATAAATGTCTACCCCCATGTGTTCAATAGTATTTATCTCTTTTAAAGATTTCACTCCTAAGAACATGACTAAATCACTACTTAAACTGGAGCCACATCCACTTCCTTGGTAGGGATAGGTTGGCAGGGTGGGTTGATGTTGCATAGGTTAAGAGCAGGGAGTCAGATTTCTCTGAGTTAAGTTTACAGCTCTACAGCTTACTAGTGTTACGACGTGAGTCAAGTCATCTCGTCTGTAAAATGGGAGTAATAACAGTTCTTACCTCATAGTGTTGGTGTGAAGATTGAATATGTTAATATGTATAATGCTGTTATAGCAGTACTAGACCACAGTAAAAGCACTATATAAGTGTTTATTATCCTCAATAAAATTCTAATTATAGCAATTATTATTAACAGTGATTTATACTTGAGAGGAAGAAGGCGAATGAAGGATAATGACAGAAATCTTATTCCAAAGTTTGACCAGTATAATGGTGGATAGGGTAAAAATGGAAACATTCATTCTGAGCAATTTTCTCTCCACTTGAATATTTAACAAAGGTTCTATTTTCTGTCCAGGTGTTTGATAACATGGTGAATATAATCTACACATTTTTACAAATGAAGATAATACAGTCATAGACCACATTAGAAAAGGATTATTTATATACAGATTTATTAATCCCCTTTGCTTTTCTCAAATTGTGAGGATAGTAATTATATAATAATTTGCTTTTATGATAAGTGGAATCATGAAACAATATTGACTGAGAATTCCAGACACTTGCAACTAACACAAAATGGTAATAACCAAGCATATTGTAATCTACTAACAACCATAAGAAAAATTTATTCCACCAAAACAAGAAAATAGATCTGATATGAAAGTGTACATGGTAGACCCTCAATGGTAATGCAAAATTTGGGTAGGCAACTGATCGAAGTTGATCATTCAGGAATGATGAAGAGTCTAATAAAGCTATTATCAGTAGATACCTGAGGGATGTGAACCCAAAGTCCAACTGTGACATCATGATCAACACACCCATCTGTATATTATCTTCCTTGGATTGCCTTCTATTGTTTGAAATCACAGTTAATCTTTCAGCAATAGGAGGCTGATATGCAATTGTGAATGCCTAAATCACGCTGGTTTACGCTCTAATTTCATATGAGAAAACCATTTTATAAACTAATATCCTGATTCCATGCAGTAAGAAAATGGAATACACAATAAAGCATCCACAGGGGGTTTCAGCATTTCATTTGGGGTGTCATATTGAATATTAAAGTGCAATAATAAGATGTGTAGAAGAGATGAAATGATGGTGTCCTGCTGAATTACTTAGAGAAAAAAAGACTACTTCAGCTTAGAGTGTTACATTTTATTTATAGCTTCAACTGATATCTTGGCTTCAACCTCTAGTTAGTGTGCAGAGATGGTTTTATAAGGCTGTTGGGTGCAGGGAAACAGCCTACTCTGATTGGTCCACCAATAGAAGACTAGCTCAAGGAAAGAAAGGAGAAAAGTTGAAGAAAACTAGTCAGCAATGTGAAAGGTGGAGCAGAAGCTTCCCAGGGGAAATGTATGTGAGTGGAAGATCAGCTTCAAAAACTAAGAATTAGGAGGACAATGGAAGGGCAAGATAACAAGCTGAGCCTACAGAAGAAAAGTAGAGAGGAGACTGCTACATTGTGAGCCAATAGCTGGTTTGAAGAAAAAAAATTCAAACTGGATATATATTATTTTAATGTCATAGACCAAAGAGGTGAACATGGCAATACAATATATGCATAGCTAGCTATTCGTTAATAGTTATATTAACAGAATACATGGCATTTGCAGAATACCACTATTTATAATAAAATGAGACAAAATTTTATTTAGTTAAATAAATTTGAGAGTAAATACACCTAGTCATAATATGATTATACTAAGAGCATGTGTAGATAATATATTTTGTTGCATATGCAAACAGATTATTTATATTTTTTATTTATACATATTGCTATATTATACTATATTTTTATTATATGATATATATATTACATTATGTTAATATAATAGATTTGATTCTATCCTTCATTTTCAAGATTTAGATTATTTCCATGAAAATAAAAATTGTTAAAAAGAGCTGTTAAAAAGTGTTTGTAGAGCAGAGTCATGATGGAGCATGCTCAGTTAAACTGACTTTGAAGAACAAATCATGTCAACTCTGTCTTTGAAATATATCCAGGGGCTGATTGCTTCTCGTCTCTCCCCTGCTAGCAGCCACCATCTCTCACTTGGATGATGGCTGCAGCCATCTAACTCTTCTCCTTGTTTCTACCTTATTCCCAACATCGCAGCCAGAGATGTGTTGCTGTGAAAGTGAAAGTCCTGTCATGCTACTCCTCTGCTCACACACTAATGGCTTCCCATCTCACCCAGAGTCCAAGTCCCTGCATAGCCAACACCTGAAGAAATAGCGACCCAGAGAATGACCCAGAAGCTCCATGGAGCCCAGCTTACATGGATACAGCCTTTGTAACTACACAATATGAAAGCAGTCTCTTTCTCTGGATAATGCAATTTTGAAGAGGCTGGAAGTCAACCATTTTGCATTCCAAGTTCCACAAACCTGGACCTAATTTCTGGCACTACATTCCCTATAATCCAATTCTATTAGAATATAACTATTTGATGGTTTCATGGAGTTTGTCGTAATTGGGTTTTACCTGTTATTACAGTTTGTACTATCACTTAATGATTTTTTTTTTTTTTTTACCTGGGCCTGTTGCTGCCTCGGGATTAAGAGTTCCAAATTGACTTTTTGGGAAGATAAAATATTAAAATAACCATTTCAAGAGTGGAAGATTTGAGATGGACATGTTTTGCTGTAGGAATTTTAAAGATTTTTAAATTATGAGGAGATGCACTTTTAACTCAGAATGACCCAAGTAGCTTAAAGTGGTTGGACTGAACTGATTCTTTTAAGATGCTTTCAAGTAAAGGGGAGAAATAACATTTATAAATGATGAGAATGCAACATTGTGTACATAGTAAAAACTTTTCGACCAGATATAGTGGTACTCAAATTTAGTGTTCATTATTAAGATACATATTTAGGGGCTTACCTATAGAATTTCTGATTTAGAGGTGGATTGAGACTCAAAAATATGTTTATTTAAAAGTAGGCTGGGAGAGGTGGCTCATGCCTGTAATCCTAGTGCTTTGGGAGGCTGAGGCAGAAAGATCGCTTGAGGCTAGGACTTGAGACCAGCCTGAGCAACACAGCAAGACTTCATATCTACAAAAAATACAAAAATTAGCCAGGCATGGTGGCATGCACCTGTAGTCCCAGGTATTTGGTAGGCTGAGGCAGGAGGATCACTTGAGCCCAGGAGTTGGAGATTGCAGTGAGCCATGATGATACCACTGCATTCTAGCCTGGGTGGCAGAGCAAAACCCTGTGTCTTAAAAGAAAAAGTAGTACCTGAACCACACTACTTTGAGAAACTCTGGAAGATGCTCGAAGACAAGCAGATGGGGTCTCATCTTGATAAGGCACTGAATTGCTGGGTGATCTTGGACATGTAGTGTTCTGTCTCTTTTCAGTTTCTCTGTGAATGTTATTTGCAGTTCCCATTTATATATGAATTTTATAGAATATAAGTATTGTTCACATAATTTAATCTTTTTAGCATTTTGTAAGCTGGTTATTGTTCCCATTTTATAGAATAAAAATCCAAGGTGCAGGAGGATTATCACAGAACGGTGACAGATGGCAGATCAATGTCATAACCAAAATGGGAAATTATGCTACTTTTGACCCTGTACTGTGCCTGTTACTGTACTTCAGATGCAAAAGAGAGAGTAGGTTTAGACTATATATGAATTTCCTTTTAGTTAAATCCTGTGATTTATTCAGCCAGTATAGATCTATATAAGGTTATTTTCAGCACACATTTCCACTATAGCAGGGTTCAATTTCAAGCAGTTATTATTCTGATTTAATTGATAGCTGAAACACATTAAATATGGAGCTGATTTTTTTGTCTAGACTATTCTGTTTTATTAATCACTGCATTATTCAGATGGCTTACTTGATAACCAATTCATGGGTTAGCTCATGACTTTTGTGGAATAAGAGGCAATGGAAAGGGAGGGAACCAACAGAAGTGAATTGACTCTCACACTATGAAATCCCTGGGATAGTTGTAGTAGATGTCCCCTTAGAACACACATTAATATTACTTTTATGCGTAGGGAGAAGCAACAATAGCTCCTCTTTCCTTTCCTGTATTTTGAAAATATGTAAAGTAAGGCAAAAGAGTAGGGAAGATGAGAAATCAAATAGCACTCATCTAATTGCATACCTAACTTCAGAGAAGGTGGCATCTATGTGCCCAGAAGCAAGCTTCCTGATGCTGAAGCACAGGCTCAGACAGGCTCCTCTTGGCAGGGGCCTTTCAGCGGAAGCACATGTCCATTCTTTGCAGAAAGGCAGCTCCCCAAAGGGAAGCGGGTGGAAGGTGTTGAGCTGGGTGTGGTCAGTTACTCTCTCGGCTTCACTACATAGGTAAGTTGCTCCCCCTCCTTGGAGATGAGTGAGAATAGGGCGGAGTATAGGAGCTTTGAGGGAAATGCCCTCCTCACACAAACCAGAGGAGTAGGGAATAAACTTTTCCTCCTAATGATTTCATTCCATCTAATAAGACGCCTTGGTGACTTGCAATGAAAATGGATCTCTTGAGAAGAATTTGGAGGGTATTCCTTTTGGTGAAGGAAAGAGTAAGAAATAAGTCAAATTTTTCTATGTCCTCGCTGTCCTCATATATAAATTTCAGTATCTGGTTTCTTTTGCCTTCTCTGAGGTGAAAGATTCTGCTTTATTCACATACTGTTTTTCTTCTTTTTAGAAGCTCCCTCGAGGAAACCTGCCTCCACTCTAACTCGAGATTCCAGTCCATCATGCCCAGTGAGTTCTCTCTCCCCAACCCCTGCACACATTGTTCCATAATGAGAAAAAATCCTCATGTCCTCAGCAGACAGAAATAGAAGGGTTATATTTTTGAGAGTTTACTAAGTTGAAGACTTCTCTAGTAGCATTGTTGAGGTTTTATTTTCAGAAATAGAAGAGCATCTAATTTGAAGGGATAGATAGTAAATAGCATTGCATAAAATTGGCATTATATTAAGCCTGCACAGTCAAAACCCACTGAGTGACATTGGCTAGAGAGAGCTCTATGGTAACCTAGGAAATAAGAATTTAGAGTGTCAGGCAACAGAGAAAAATCACATTATTGTCAACTTGCTATAGAAACTCGGTTCAAGCGAATATGTCATGCTGCCAGTCGCAGACTTTTAAAAAGCCATGCCTCTAAGCTAATATATTGCTTGGTTACTCCCCTAAAGCATTTTTCATTTTTAATCTCAATTCTGAGATCTTCCATCCCTATTTCTGCTCCTGTTCGTTCTTACCACAGATCTTTCTTCTGCCACCGCCAGAATAGATTCCATGTTCAAGAATCATTGTATAGCAAGACTGAAAGCAACCTAAACATTTCTATACTCCCAGCCTCATTTTACAAAAGGAAACCGAGTCTCAGTGACATACATTAATTCATCTGTTAATTATGTAATAATTTGTCCCCCCACAGCAGCAGCCTAGCTGGTGGGAGATCTCAGCTTTCCCAATCAGGCACTGGCAATAAAAGGTCACAGAATTACCTTCCAGCAGCTGAATGTTTTCTATTTGTTCCCTTCTATCATTTTAACATTTGAAAAGCTATCGAGTTTGAAATAATGCATAACCCTTTATAGCAGCTTCTAGGCTTGATATTTCTGGAGATTCTTGTAGCTGTTTTTATAGGAACTACTTTTGATCATAACATTGTCACTGTTGTTGTTGTTGTTGTTGTTGTTAATCATTATGTGCTTGACACTATGCTAAGTGCTTCGTGGATCTAATTTCATTTAACCTTCACAACTATATTACAAGAATCTCATAGAGGTTAAGTTCTTCAGGAGACACAAGATCTCATCAAATTCAGTTACAATTTTTACCTTCGTATCACAGTGAAGACAATAAGAGGATCATAATTTCCCTTAAAGCAGAGACCTCACAGATCGTAACAGAATCCATCAGCTAGGGTCAGATACAGTGCGGCTTACTCTGTGTGTTCTGAGTGATATTTATGAGCTGTTCACAAGGAGGAAGGGGGAAAGGAGGAGCACTGTATATTGTTAAGTACAGCTGTCACAGAAGTTGTCTTGAACGCAGCAGGCCTGGGTTCAAGTGAATTATTAACTGAGTCTATGACCCTGGGCAAGACACTTAACGAGCTGTGGGGCCACGGGTGTTTGCTGAGGCGACGACACAGACGGCTTACATTCTGGACTTGGATGCTGGAAACTGCGTGGACAGGCCTGCAGGCACACCTTCAAACATCATGTCGTCTTACTGAGCTACCATATGCAGTCTCATTGCCCAAGCTCCACACAGGGCCCTGTACTAGGTGCTTTAGACACTTATTTTTAATTCTTATGAAAGCATTATCGCCATTTTATATAGAAAAGCACAGGCTTAAAGAAGGCCTATGGCCAAGAAACTAGTAAATGATGGAGCTAGTGTTTGCCCCTAGTGCGACAGGCTGCAAAGTCTGTTCTATTTACAAAGAACCAACGCCACCTCGACTTCCTTTTAGCTCTGCCCCTTCCCACTCTGCTCCCATATAACTGTCTTGTCAAAAACAAGTTTGTTTAGAATCTCCTAGACATGACTTATATTTTAAAAGATAAAAATTCAGGAATTTCACAGCTGTTGGTAAAATTGGTTTCCTAAGATTTCCCACTTGACTGATCTGTGATTGACATTCTTAGTCATACCAGTTATTTAAGTACTTCATTGCAAGAACATTTACCAGCAATTGTTATCTGTAAAATGTATCAAGCGAACGGTATTGCTATGACAGCTTGTGAGTTCTAAACTACTTGTATAAACCCAGGGCTTGATATAGCAAAGGAAAATGTTACCAGTTTAAATTATTTCTCCAGGGTAATTTCTGCAGTGACTAATATTGTAACTTGGATGCACCTAATGAGTACAAACAAGGAGAGATGAAGAAAATGCAGTACAGATGAATCATTTCATATTTTCACAGAAATTTGTTTGGTTCTAATCATCCAGTTAGTGTTTATTCAGTGCCTTCTATTTGCTAAGCACTATTGTAGGTGCTAAAGGCAATGTAAACATTTATTAGACATTGGGCCATCTGTGAGTTTATATTCTAGATAGGGTAGAAATACACATACACACAGAGAGCGATAGCCCATATGTGATTTACTTAGAAATTTTTTCAAAAATTTCAAAGCACATATACACATATAATACCATTCAATCTCATAACAGCCCTATGAAGCTGGTATCACCAGCCCTAAGTTACAGTGAGAAAAAAAAAAAAAAGAAAACCTGAAACTGAGAGAAGTTAAGGAATACACAAGGATACTGACTTGAATTCAGGCCTTCTAAACATAGGTCTATGCCCTTTTCACTATTCTACTTCATCACACAATAATATGACCTTCAAGTGAGTGCATAGCATTCAGTAGTGCAGGAGTTCAGAAAAGGTAGAAATTCTTGTCAGTCGGGATACTTGGTCTTGGGTGATGAACAGACAGATGAAGAGGAGGAAGAAAGGAGCATTCCAAAGAGAAGATGTGAAAACATCTAATGGAAATATGAATAAGATGTGTTCAGGGCAACACATAAGCCAAAGTGAAAGAACTAGAGAATTGGGGTCAAACAGGGGTCAAAGATGATTTAGAGAGACAGTAAGGTCAGATTATGGTGAACCATAGAAGCCAGTTTATCAAACTCTGACCTTCACTCTGCCTGGGAACTCCCTAAGGGGCAGAGTAATGTCTTCTCTCTGCCTCTCTACTTCCTCTCAGCCGAAGCAAATGATTTTCTTGTTTTAAAGGTCAGTTTAGTTTTCAGAAAGCCTTTACTGACTGTTATAATTTGGATATTCTCCCTTTGAGGAGAGCCTAGAGTATCAATTTTTGTCCTGCAAAATTTATCACTTAATATGGTTCTGTACTTTGTTTTCTCCTAATTGTTTTAAGCGAGTTTGTTTTACGACTGTAGCCAGACAATAAACTTCTGGAAAGCCGGGACTGTGTATTATTTGTTAGAAGCTGTTGAGACCACCTTCAACAAAGCTTATCATAAAATAGTGCTAAAATATTTTTAAGAACAAAGAATCAAGAGCAGAAAAAATATAAGTGGCACTGGGGGTTAACACAAATATACTCACTTCAAGAATGATAACCCGATTTGATATAGATGCCAAATTGAAAGGTAGAAAGGTGAGTAACGTATTTCCTACCATCAAAGAGGAAGAAACCAAAAAAAGAGGAAGAAGCATACTATATTTTCATACAAGCTACACTTTTCTTAGCAATTACTTTTAAAAGATTAATTTTGACTATATAAGTGCACATTATTTAACAAGTTAAAAAAATACTGTTCCAGTTACCAATTTTGTTGGCTCTCAGCTCCATGTTCACATTTAATTGCCTGCTATGCAAAAACGGAGAGGGACTCTATAAAAATTTTTCCTTTGCCAGCAAGCATGGTGCTAAACTTTGTCAGCAGGGTGCTCTGAGAAGTCATTGGAGGAGGATGAGTTTTCTCTTCCTGGTTCTTCCCTGCTCCTCTCAGTAGGCCATGGGAGAACAATCATTTCTTTTCCTCTGGGCAGCTTCTCATAACATTCCAGAGAATAGTTTACCAGCAAGTCCCACTGGCATATCTGCTTCCAGTGGATGGCTTCTCCTGGCATCTTTTTGGGCAATTTGATAGTGAATTCCAAGGAACAGCACCTTCCCAGGGACAATGTCCCTGGCATCCCCTTGTGGCTTCACAGTGAGTCATGAGGCATGGCGCCTCCCTCTGGATGGCTTTTTCCAGTACCACCCCTCAGGTGGCTTCCAAGCAAGTTCTGAGGTACCTGCTCATGGGACCAACCTCTGGCACCCCAGAGAGAAGATTCCTGGTGAGTGCCACTTGTGGCACCTCCCTGAGGATGGTGTATTTTGGCACCCCAGAGGGTATCTTCAGAGTGAGTCCCACTGAAGCAAATTTTTATGCTGCACAGTAGACTAAAGCTGCACCGCCTAACATGAGAGCCGGGGTTCAGCCCTGAAGTGGAAGCATCTTCCAGATTGCTTCTTACCTGGGGTCCTAACTCAGCCCTAGAGGTAATGGCTGCTTTCTATTAATATTTGTGTTATTATTATGTTCTTGAAAGCCTTCTTTACCCTTTAGTAGCTAATCCTCCATTAATTCAATCCCCTGCTATAGTTAATAATTTTTTTATATTCAGGTTCCCCTATTCCAATCACTGTGTGATTTCTTTCTCCTAACTGGGCTGCAACAAGGGCTGAAAGGCTTAAGAAAAACAACAGCAGTCTCCTCTTATAAGTATCTTTTACCACTCATCCCTGCTCCCTAGAGATAATACTTTAGAATACTTATATATTTATCTTATATATTTATCTTATATATTATATATATATACTTATATATTTATAATACTTATATATTAGAATACTTATATATTTATCTCCCCATTTCTATATAGGATGCTTATACTACTGTTTATTTATCAATTTTAGACATTATCCATTCTTATATTTATCCAATCATTCCAATGATGATAGAAATTTTTGGTTAAATTAATAATTATTAATTATATTATTGCGCTATATAATTATTTTTCATCACTCAGCCAATTTATGTTCTATGTTTATATTTCCTTTCTAGTCTGATTCTTTAAAAAAATAGTTTTGGAACTAAGAATTGCCTTGGTTGTTTTTTTCATTTTAGAATTCATAACACATGTTTTCATTTCTAAAATGGTCTGAGAATTCTGACAAATATCTATCAATAATGTTTTTCATATGCACAAATGGATAAGTGCATCTTTTAAATTTATTTTTATACAGAGTCACTAGAGCATTAAACATGTAGAAACCATTCAGAAATCTCTATGCTATCTGGCTTCTAATCCTGATGTTGACCTCTCACAAAGGATGTGACCATATATTTAAGTTAGTTGCACTTAACTTTTCCTCTACAAAATGAGAAGAATGAAGTTGCACGTCTATAAGGTATATTCTAATTCTTGGATTGGTGAATTTCTAGCTTGTCTATTCAGTTATAGTCTTTGCTCTAGGGCTACACTAACTTCTTAGTATTAGCTGATTTTAGGTCATATAAACTCAGGGGCTTCTGCTACCTTTTGGGGACTTTGTAAAGACATTATATGTTGTGTTCCCTGGGGCCACCTACTCCACGTAGGAGAACTGGTATTCTTTGTCTCTATGCTTAGCCTATTCATACTGATCAAAACTAGCTATTATAAACCTTTCCCTGAGCTATATATAAACACAAGTCTGTCCGTATGACTTTAATTCTATTTCTTAAACTTGAATTGAGCACCTGGTTGATGAAAGTATTATGCTAGAACATATGGTAGTTCATTTTCCTAATGGAGGATAGTGGCATAATACTGTGTAGTAGAAGTTATATAATCAAGAATTGTTGAAAACATTCTTACCTCATCTGTTTGGGTATTTAGCAAATACTCTACATGTTCAGTGTCTTTGTCTTGGGCACTTTTCTAGGTTATGGGAAACAGTAATGAGTAAAAATACATAGCCATAGAGCTTATAGTTAGTGGCAGAAATGAACAATATCAAATAATCGCATGAAGGAGTCTGTTTGCAATGATGACAAGTAATACAAGTTGGTACATGGGGGTGTGAACTTGTAAAAAAGGATTTCACTGAGGGAGGTCACGGGAGGCTTCACTAAGGAAATGATCCTTGAGCTGAGACCTGAAGGATGAGTAGGAGTTAATGAGGCAATAGGGAAAGAAACAGTCCTCCATTCAGAGAAAACAGTGTTTGTGGAGGTGCATGATCGGAGACAGCACAGCAAGTGCAAGGGACACAAACCCTGTGTGACTGGGAAGCAGGGAGCAAGGGGGAGGGTGATATATGATAGGGCTGCATACGCAAGGGGTGGCCAGGCATTGTAAAACCTCACAGGCGTTACTGAGTGTTCTGCTTATCCCAAGGACATGGGGAACCATCACATGATTTTAGAAAGAAGGGCATTGCAGCCCATTGTTGAGATTTCTACCTTGGAGAAGATCTCTCATATATCCCTGGAGAGAATGAACTGGACGGGGTCAGAGTGGATTCAAGTGGGCCAGTTGAGAGGCTTTTAAGATAGAATTAAATATTTTAACCATGAAATATTTTGGCTGAATTTTAATTGACAACTGCTGGATCTTTAAAGGAAAGAATTATTTCCCAAATTAAACTTTTGTTGCAAGACTCTGCCCTTGCCATCTCTCAAATATTTGTTTTTCTTTATTGGTTAGGTTTACTGCCAGCTCCTGGACTGTCTTACTGTAAACAACTGAAGCTTCCTGATACAGGATAGTAATTGCAATATAAAACCTAAATCCTTCCCTCCAGTCACAAACCGGACATGAATTCCTAACAGCCAGGCAACTGCAGAAAGTGTACCAAGGCAGAGTTGACCGGGATTTTATATCTACTCGATGAACAAATTGGCTTACCACATAGTCAGTCTGATTGTTTGCCTCTCAGCCAATTACTAAGACAACAGAAAATCGCAAATCCGCTTAGCCAGTGAATTTGGCCATGTCATGCAGACTTGGTAATAAACTCTATTTCCAACTGTCTTCATAAAAAGTAAACATACTACATTTGAAAATTACCCTGAAGGATGTAGCAGGCATTTTTCAAATTTTTTCTGATGACACTGATGTTGCTATCTTAGAAACTTTAATTCCATTGCTTAAACTTAATTTATCCTGAGTTGCCTTGCTTTGCCTCAATTAGAAAATTTTTTCCTTTAGATTTTCAGTGGTATATGGCAGGGAGAATGATCTATTCACTGTTAAACTAAAGACAAATGTATTCTTTTTATTTAGGTCACTATAAAGAGGCCACCCTTTAAAATTTCAAACTTACGTTTGGTCTATAAGCCTTAATAAGAACTAGTGCTTGAGGCATGCCTGCTATCGGTGAAAAAGGATTTTCACAGTAAAAAATGAAAATAAATTGCTATGTGTACTGTTTTATTTTAACTAGAAAACTCAAAGAGCAAGAAAATACTTTGTGTTTAATTCATTGATTACACAGGCACTTTTTATAGGAGCATGGATTATCACACTAAGACTCTTGGATACTAATCCACAAAAATAATTCATCCATTTTTCTGAAGATGCCCCATACTAGGTATTTACTAGCAAAGAAGTTTACTAAACAGCGATCTCCTTAACAAGTCAAATATCTAAAGATATTGCTCCATTTTAAGTTTCTGGAATTATAGTAGGACTTGGGAAATCGTTATTTGGGAAAGCATTATGTAGAAAAATTTCTTCTCTCCTATGGCTTCAACCACCACCTAGATTTCCACGCTGCCCAAAGCATTAGCATACATCTAATGTCTCTTGGTTCCAGGCCAGTCTTTCTGGAAGTTGATTGAAGATGCTTTGATATGCTGCAAGTGCCCTAAATTCAATATGTCCAATTCTGAATTTAATCGAAATAGTCCTCTTGTTTTCCTGTGCTTCCTATCTATATTAACATAGTCATTTACCTTCCTCACTTTCTTAAGACATTTTCTTTTATTCTGTGCTCTTCCATATTAAAATACACCAGATTCTCCTGGTACTGCCTTTAAAACACCTTCTGAATATGTTTCCCATTCCACTGCAACAGACAGAGTTCTATGTGATCCCTTTCTCCAGTAGTTTCAAGTTGCTAGGGACTCACTGGTTTCCCTAGTCTAGCCTCTTCTTACTCTACTGTATATATATTATCATCAGTAAAATTGAATTTAATTTTTGATGCACAATACTTTGAATTTTCACACATGTTTAGATTTATGTAACCACCATCACAAAAATCAGGATACAGAGTGGCTTCTTTGTGCTCTTGGTTTAGAGTGACATGTGTCCCTCTCCCCATCTCTAAACCCCTGGAAACCACCAGTTTGTTCTCCAACTCTATGGTTTTGTCTTTTTGAGAATGTCTTGTAAATGGCAGCATACTAGCTCCTGTCACTCACCATAGTGCCTCTTATATTTGTTGAATTGTTGCAGGTATCTATAGTTTGTTTCTTTTTAATGCTGCTCAGTATTCCATTGTATGGATGTGCCACAGTTGGTTTATCCATTCACCTGTTGAAGGACATTGGGTTGTTTCCATTTGTGTGTGTGTGTGTGTGTGTGTGTGCTTATGAACAGAGCTGCTATGAACATTGTGTCTTGTTTATTCTGGAATATGAATTTTCATTTCTCCAGGGTAAATCTCCAGCTGAAAGTTTCTGATAGTTCCTTATTACATATAGACCCAAGATTCATAACATCTAAAACATCCAAATATCCAAGACATAATTTTTTGTTTAATGTAGCCATTAACATATCACTGTATATTAATCTTTTATTGCTTTCATAACAAATTACTGTAAATGTAGTGGCTTAAAACAACATACATTTATTACCTTATAATTATGTACATAACAAGACTTACTGGGCTAAAATCAAGGTGATAACAGGCTGTACCCCTTTCTAGAAGCCATGGGAATGACTTCTCTTCTAGGCTATTCGGGTGGTTGGGAGAATTCAGTTCCTTGCAGTTGTAAGACTGAGGTTCCTTTTTTCTTGCTGGCTGTACACTGAGGGCTGTTTCTAATTTCTTGAGACCACTGTATCTTTGATTCTTGGCCTTCCATAGTTGAAGCCAGCAATGAAAGTCAAGTCCTTCCCATGTCTCATCTCTCTGATGTCCCTTCTGCCTCTTCCTCTGTGTTTAAGGATTCATGTGATTAGATTGGATCCCCCTGAACAATCCGAGACAATCTCCCACTTCCAAATCAGTTTATTAGCAGCTGTAATTCCATCTGCAGTCTTAATTCTCTTTTACTATGCAACATAGCATAGGATTTTTATTATTAATCACAGGATTAACATGTGGACATTTGAGTGTGGAGATATTTTTCTACCTATCACACACTATAATTGATTTTTTCAGTGGGTGGTTTTGTTCATTTCTGAGGAAGGAAACTATGAAAGTTTACTTACATATCTGTAGTGCTTAGAAATTTAGTCTGGCCATCATTTGTCATTCAAAAAATGTTTAAAGAATGAAAGAAGACTTAAGTTTTAAAGTAATTTGTCTCAAATGTAGAAGAATCTCAACTATGACCAAGTCAAAAAGTTTTACTTCTGTTAACTAATGTGGTAGTTATGAAGATGCTTTGAAACGTAATTTTTGTATAATAAAGTATTATTCTTCATGTTGTGTTTACTTTGGTGACAAATATAATATCTTTTTCCATCCTCTTCATTCTTGTTTGCTTCCACTGTGGATTTTAAGACAGGTTCTCACTTTCTCAGCCTCCGAGCTACAAGGAAAACAATACATATCTGGCCAATGGGTTTACGTAGACACTTGCTAGGGAAGATTCTGGGAGGGCTACAGTCTGAAGTGTGGAGGGCAGCAGAATAGAACCTGAATCTTTTGTGGCATTATTAATCAATTAAATCAACACTAGTGATCTGACATACTCAAACTTCTTCTCATGTAAGAAAATAAATCTGATTCATATTTGTTGCTTGCAGCCAATAGCACCCCATGTCCCCTCTCATATATGCACACACATACAGATTTTCTGCACTCTTCATCAATTTCTCAAACAAATGGACTCAAATTACATAAAATATAGATTCTGATATACTTAATTTTATGAAGGCACAGGGCTTGATACTTAGTTGAACTAACCAAGTGAAAACAAAATCCACCAAAACCCTATGGCCTCTGAAGAAAATCTTTGAAAAAAAAATCTTAAGGGAGACAATAGCGTTCAATATTTCTTTCCCAATATTAAAAGTCAAGAATCCTTGCTTATCCTCTAGAACCATAACTGGAAAAATAGTTACCTATTTATCTCTGACAAAAAAAGCAAAGCAATTCATTCAATAATTTTCTACTATTCTACATTGCTTTAATTTCTTTGAAGAAATCAACCTATTTGGGAAATTCTAGTCCCACTTATAAAAAACATGTTTTGAATGCTTAAGTCAGCTAGATTTAAGTAAGACCAAATGCAAGAATGTAATTTTTTTGGTTTATTTTCCTAAATCAAAGTGTCTAGAGATTAGAAGCTTCAATTTGATATATATCAAGTTAATTTCAATAAAAAATCTAAGACTTCTCTGATCTATAAAGTACAATTTTGTAAACACTTTTTTAGATAGAATTAAAGGATAAAATAATTTAACAATGCATCGTTTCTTCTGAAGTTTAAGCTTGGTGTCTGCCAATAGGGCAAACTCTACATAGACTATCAATCATGTTATCAATTGAGGGATATCTCAATTGTACAAACTTCAGGTCCCTAAAGCTTGGGTCCACTTCTGTTATTGTAAATATTAACATATCATTTCCATTCAGGGAATTATTACATAGTTTGGTGTTATCTTAGCAGTTTGGCAAAATTCAGGCCAGTAAATAAATGTCACAGTCTTCTCTAGTAATTATCAAATGCTTTGTGGTTTCTTCTTGATCATAGCAGGCAAAGTAATTTGACTCCATGTTATTAAACTGAAAAAAGGTATGTCGGTTCTGATATTAATCAGGCTTGACAACATTTTGTTTATTTAATATGAGATATAAATTGCTATCAATCATTTTTATACTCAGATGGCACTGGTGCTACCTGGTGATATTATTCTTACGTCTCCACATTTATCTAAATAATTTTTCAACTTGAAGGGTAGCAAGTGCATTTTAGTGGATTTTATATCATATCCATTCCTCAAATAATTCCTCTCCTTAAAAATTTATTTAACTTTATAAAATGCTCTAGGTACTTAGAAAAATAATTTGTTTTTTGCAATTTAGCCTTCAAACATAACATAGAGATTGAAACTGTAAAATTATGATGGAAAAACAAGGCTATATGGAGAAATTTACTTGCCTCTAAATGCTACAAAATAAGTTGCAAATTTGAGAATAAAAGAAAGTCTTCAGATGGAATCATCTAATATTAAGGGAGCAGATGACAAATAATAGGAACAATATGGGTTTCAGGCACACACTATAAAAGAGTGGTCAATACTTCACTGGAATTACCAAGATCACATTTAACACTTGAATATAAGTTGTTCCTTAAATCTAAATTATTATATTAAGAATCTTGGTAGGTGGATAGGTAAGTATAAAATTAAGGTACTATAATTCAAAATAGAAACTTGTTTGGATTCTGGGATTGGGGCACAGACATTGAATTATATGTTTCTGTATTGTAATTAGTAAAGATGTGTGCATGACGTGTGAATCGACTAACATTAAAGTTGGTGGGAATTTTTGTTCACAAATGACAGATGAAACAGGAATACTGAAACTGGCTTGGATATTCCAGACATTTTTCTGAGTCTTTATGCAAACTCAGTTAAGGATAGTTATTGCTGATTTAATTTACTCTCATAGCACTTTATCTGCACTTTTTCTGTAGCATTTATTAACAGTCTGTTTGCTAGGTATTTATGTATCAGCTTTTTCTCTCTCACTACATTTTAAAATCTTCCAGGGAGAGCTTGAGCCTAAATGTTCTTTGACCTTCATTGCACCTTTAATTGTTGGTGTTCAATAGATTGTTATTAAATAAATAAATCTGTCCAGTTTAGTATAAGTAAAATTAAAGAGACCTGCATCTATGTGTACAGAAGCATTGAGCTGAATTATTTCAGCAGGTAAGACATCCACTGGTAATGAGAAAGTTAGATACATCAGGAATCTCTGTTAATATTTTCTAATCACTATGTAATATTTATCACACTGAAAGCACAGGAAGGATAAAGCCTTAATATGAAAAGAGCACATTTCAATTTGCTAAATGATACAAACTAAGCTCAGAAAAAGGCATGTATTTACATTTATTTGTTCATTCATTCATTTAAGGCAAATTTGTGAAGCATCTCCTTAGGCAAATGCTCTGGTGGACACCAGGAGTGGCACATTGAATGACATGTGCTCAGCACTCTTGAGGAGCCCATGTTGTGGGAATCAAATCATGCTTGACATGCAAAGTTAAAAACCCAGTAATTCCACCCAGGTGTTTTGCTTACATTATGATAAAAATAAATTTGATCATAATTTAACAGACTCTGACTAACTTGTATAGCTTTTATATTTAGAAAAATGCTTCCTTGAAGCTGAGACTAACCAAAATGTACTGAAGATGATATTGGGTTACAGGACTCCAATAATCTTGAAAAACAGAGGGCACTCAGAATGCTACTTTAATGCTTTAATATAATTAGGCTGAATCTCTAGGCAGAAGCCAATCGAAACAGTCTACCCATGTGGCCTAAGATGGATTTAAATAAACCTGATGAAGATAATTTCAAGGTTTAATTACTCCTGTTATTAAGGCATCCTCTTACAATTGAGAGTAGTTTGCAACTTGAGAATTTCATTTCATTTCCAGCTTGCTTTTCACATTTTGAAAAAAGGAATCAGAAGAAAATTTGGTTATATATTTTAAGGTTTTCTTTTAATTTACTGATATATTTCCTATTAATAATTTCAGTCTTGGAGTTTCAGCAAGGATCCTTGAATAGAATCTTGAAGAACATCTAGTCTTGTAGCTTCCATGCTGTGGGTGATAGGTCTCTGGGAATTTCTGGGTTGTGGTATTGAGGCTGCGATTCTGTATAGATGCTGATTATTTTGTTTAGCTGAGGGGAAAAGTCTCATACATATGTATACTACTATATTTCTCACTAGTTTTCAAACTGACTTAGATGGTATTTTTAATAATATCAAATGGAATTATTTCAAAGTGTTTCTGAAGTCACTTTTTGACAATACTTTCCTAGTCAGTGGAATTTCAAATCTATTGGTACTCATGTGGAGAAGGTGGTCTTTAAAAGGTACACATTTTAAAAACTAGTGGAAACGACAAAAGAATGGCCAACAAACATATGAAAAAATGCTCGCCATCTCTAATCATCAGGGAAATGCAAATCAAAACTACAATGAGATATCACTTAACTCCAGTGAGAATGGCCTTTATCAAAAAGTCTCCAAATAACAAATGCTGGCGTGGATGCGGAGAGAGAGGAACACTCCTACACTGCTGGTGGCACTGCAAACTAGTTCAACCTCTGTGGAAAGCAATATGGAGATACCTTAAAGCGATACAAGTGAATCTACCATTTGACCCAGCAATCCCATTACTGGGCATCTACCCAAAAGATCCAATGACCCTCTACAAAAAAGACACCTGCACTCGAATGTTTATAGCAGCACAATTCATAATCGCAAGGCTGTGGAAACAGCCCAAGTGCCCATCAATCCAAGAATGGATTAATAAAATGTGGTATATGTATACCATGGAGTACTATTCAGCTCTAAGAAACAACGGTGATATAGCACATCTTATATTTTCCTGGTTAGAGCTGGA
>VSMD01043487.1:0-27404 GCA_008750895.1 Mirza zaza
GGGCACAGGACGCAGGGCACAGGTACGGTCTATATAGACTGCTGGAGCCCGGGCATTCTTCAGAGAAGGCAGTGCTGCTGAAAGACCTATATTGGGAGTGATCATTTGTTAATAAGAGGCATGGTATGGTCTTGGATACCAGAGACAAGGAATAAAAAATATATACAAAATGTGAAGAATTGCAAAGAGAAAATTTACTTCTTTTAAAACGTTGTACCTCATCGTATGAACATTTATCGAGACAGGCATCGAGAACCCTTGCTTGAACTTTGGGGAAAAAAAAATATATATAACTGATGCTTTTGCCATTTGGGGGGGGCTGACATTATATTTTGTTCTTGATATTTTAAGTTCGAATAGCTGCATGCATCTCTCCTTAAGTTCGACTGCATCATACACAGGGCTACTAACATATGCCCCAGTAGATGTATTTTATTGTTATTACTAGAAAGGGCATGTGATGAAATTTTGATATATACCAGTGACTATTTAAAGTAATATATTGCCTGACTGAAAATATAATCAATGTGTATGTGTATGTGTGTTTATGGGGTATAAAAAAAGGCAACAAAGCTTTACCAGTCAGGGAAAAAAAATCAGTGCTTAGAGAACAAGGAGAAAACAAGGGCCATTAGGAAAGACATCAGTCTGTATTTGAGCCTTAAAACAAACTCCGAATGTAGAAATAGCCAAATACATTTTTCGAGGCCTGGAGGCAAAGCATTTTTATGCTGAGATCTTTTTGAAAATACAAACTTTGAATTATTACTAAAATAGTTTTGATTTTTAAATATCTTTTAGACAGTTGTGTGTTTTGTTCATAAAACAGTATATATATATATATATATATTCTTATTTTTATGTTTTATTCTTTCTTTTAGTTGCAATAATTCTAAGTGACATCTAAAATCACATCATCTACTTTTACAGAATTATAGTATCAAAGAGTTAGAAAGAAATGTACTTCTCTTTATGATCTTTCTCACAAATTGTGTTTCTGCTTGGAAAGATAATTGTCTATAGCATGCTGACATTCTAGTTTATTCCATTTATATAATTTTAATTTGAAAAAAATCAACATTGCCATTATAATCATCATCATCACTATCGTGCCACTCATGGGTAAAGCACCTTCATTCCTTATGTCTCTTATTACTTACAACAATCCACAGAAAGAGATAAGGACACTAGGTTCAAAAAGATTAAGAATCTTGCCTATGGTTACCAGCTGGTATGTGGCATAGCTAGGATTTGAAATCAAATCTGGCTGATCTCCTTAAACATTATACATAGTACCTATCTAAATATATATGAACATACATGCATGTTACTAATAATAAAAATTTAATGATATTAACACAAATTGGTAACATTTGCTGGAGCAGTTTCTCATTTGTTGTGATAGAACTCTGAGTCTGCTGCTTTTTCTATTACAATGCAATCTATATCACCAATGAGCTCTGTGCTCATGCTTCGGCTTTTCAAAGCTGCCTTCAGGAATACCAGTGACCATCATGTTACTTAGCACAGTACAACTCCCTCTGGCTTAATAGCTAAGTCCTTCTGTGCATACTTTATTTTGCTTTCCAGACAGCAAATATGGATTTGCTTTTAGTGAACAAAGGGCCATGTTTCTTGAGAGATTTAGCCTTCATTTACCATTTACATTTTATAAGGAAAGATTATGTTCACAATACCCTCCTTCCAACACTTTAAGGGGAAATCAGCTACATACCTGTGAATATAAATCTTTTCTCTTTTATGTTTATTTCTTCATTTATTATAACAATATTTCCTGAGTGTGTGTAACATGCCAGGTGTTATTCTGTGACCAAACAGCAATGAACAAACAGGGCAAAGCCCCTCCTTTTGCAAAGTATTCATTTTGGTGCATAAAGAGAGACAACTGAATAAACAAATAAACCCATAATATTTCGGATGGTAACAAGCCCTATGAAGAAAGGGAAAAAGGCCAAAAAGTAAAAATGGACAAAGCAGGGTGGAGATATGATATTTTGCCTATCTGCTCCAACCTCCAAACTTACTTAGTAATATATAAAATCTTGTTTACATGGGGTCTAAGTAAATATGAACTGCCTTATCTGTGATTCTTCAGGGGCTTCTTTAATATGTATTTCTTTCTTTGTAAACTTGTGAGTCCCATGTCCCCCAAAATATTGAATTTGAAATGCTGTGAATGATATGATTTAAGGTGGAACTGTATATATGGAAGTAGGACAGAAAAACTGCAATGTCTTGAAGCTGCCCAAAGAAACATACTTTTAATGCTTTTTCAATACTCATCAAAAATAAACAGCCAAGATTTCAGGTTTTCTCATCTACGAGTTACGTGATTGAAATCCCATGTTCCCACACAAGGAGAATCTGTGGCTAGAAATTTGTGTGTGTGTGTGTGTGTGTGTGTATGTGTGTGTGTATTGTGTGACTGCTTGGCTCCAGCTGGAATACAGATTTGGCCCTAAGTTCAGAAGGGAGCACTAAGATTGTTTTAAGGTTATTGATTTTAAAGATGACAAGGGGGAAAGTCTGGGCCATTATGTTCTTGGGTCCTAAAGTGAGAAACCTGTCATAAGGAAAGTGGATCCAGTAGTATCTGAAAAGGTTTGGAGATTGATGGAGAAGTGCCTAGAACACCGTGAACAATGGGGTCAAGAAGGTGCACCATTCCAACTAGGGATGGTGTTTGAATGGTGCCATTAATGTGCAGTAATCTACGAGCAAAGGATCTAGAGCCAACATTAACTATAATGATTCACAGAAGTGAAAACACTCATGCCCAGGTGCAAAATCAACATTCCTTAAAAAAATCTATCAAGTAACTCCAGATGTTTGTATTGAAGGTCTCTTATAATTAATGTTACTTTTCCAGTTTTTAATAGCCTCAGTCCTCACATGGGTTTGACTATTTTAAAGCAACTTAGGTTTTCTTGTTTGTTCTGAAAAACATTGCTACTGTTCTGAAAAACATTACTTTAACATTTGTATTAATTTGAATTTCATAAAGGAAGACATGATTTGTTGATATTTTTATTAACTAAAAACTTTTGGCTTTGAGTTTAAGCTATAATCACACTGTGTAAATTAACTTGCAATCAGGAAAAAAAATATTTAATACGATTTCATAGGAGAAAATGTTTCATTGGAGAAGGACAGAAGGGAATTTATAAAGGAGCCAGATCTCTGAGGATGTTAAATTGCCACAATATGAAAAATTAATAGTAACTAAAGAACATTATTTTAAAATACCCAGGATATTAATTTTTAAAAACTTTCATTCCTGAAATATTTGGAGAAAAAATGTTTAATGCATAAAGTAAGCGGGAGTACATTTGTTCCTATTTTGAATATTCTCCCATGGAGATTTGGCCTATCTTTTATACATACAAATATAAGCTGCCAGGAATCCCCAGGCACTAAAGCTGATTTTAGTAAACGTCAACATAGAGGTGAAGCTCTAAACATAAGACATTGAAAATACTGAAAACACATCATCAGAGACTAATGTGGAAAAAATATGTAAAACTATATAACTTTAGGACTTTTCATGAAATCTTGAAATGAAGAGAATTATCTATAAAATAATGAGGCACCCAAAAACTTTTTTGAAAATGCATAAGGGGGACTAATTATCATTAAACTATGTATACATACACACAGACACACAAATGTACGCACACACAAACCCTTTAGTTGTCATGTTCTGAAAAAGTGTGAGAAAATAAAAGGCCATTCAGAATGTAAAATTGATGTTATGTTTATGTAGGAATAGTATTAGCAAGTTGGTCACGAAGAGTTTTGTATTGAAGAATGTTAAATTCAAAATTATCAAATCAAAAATTATAATGAAAGACTATTTGAAAAGCTAGTCTCAGTAAAGTTCTCTTTAGAAATTATTTTCACAAGCTTGACATTGATTGACATGGTATACACGCAAGCTTTTATTCTTCTCATTTTTTACTGAATTCCTATATGAAATAAGATATTTGCCTTTAAAGGATAGTTTTACTAATCAACCAAGTTTTGTGAATATTAAAGTAGTAAAGACTGTATTTTATGTTTAGAGTGTTGTTCTGTTCCAAACCACATGGCAGAATTTCAATATTTGGAGTTTTAAAATGAAAACAAAAGTAGAGCCCGTTCTTTGAAGTGTGTATCACAAGGATGGAGAAACAAGCACCACATGTACTCATCATTAAATTGGCACTAATTGATCAACACTTATGTGCACATATGGTAGTAACATTCATCAGATATCAGTCAGGTGGGAGGAGGGTGGAAGGGATGGGTAAATTCACACCTAATGGGTGTGGTGTATACCTTCTGGGGGATGGGCAGTGCAAAGGCACTATATGTAACCAAAGTGTACTACGGTAGTATTCTGAAATTAAAATAAATTTTTAAAAAGTAGAGGAAAAAGAAGAACTACAATATCATGTAAATTACTAGTCATATCATCCACTTGCCTTGATTTATCTCATTAAAAATCTACTTTTAATATTAAAATTATTTGAAATCCATTTCCAAGATGGAAAAAGGTAAAACTCTGAACCTAACAGATTTACAATCTTGGATGAAAGATGAGTACTAACAAATAACTTTTTGGGTTTTTTTTTTTTTTTTGGTAAATGCTAAAAGATTACTGATTAGGGAGTTACAGGGGCACAGAGTTTTGCATACTGTCTTTGACTTGTGGACATCAAGGAAGATTTTCTGCAGAGGAAGTGACATTGAAGTGAATTTGGGGTATGGGTAGGGAGATGGACAACTGAAATAAGGGCAGACAAGAATTCTAAGAACAAAGAATAATAGTAAATCCAGAAGCAATAGAAAGTTTATTTTCTATCATGTTATGTTACCATATAATCATGTTAGTTCAAAATTTGTGTAGAGCAAACTAGTTATTCCAATATTTAGTGATCATCTAGGATGTTCCTAACACTATGCTGGGTACTGGGGAGAGACAGAAATTCCGTAAAATCCTAGCCCTATTATCAAGGAAGTTATTTACTCAATGTAAAGAACAGATCAGTTCAAGAAAAAAAAATGTTAGGATAATAAAAATCAATGTACAATTGAACAAAAGCAGCTAAATCTTTGTATCTTATTGCAGGGAAGCTTTACTGGATTACAGGAAGATGTTTTTCTTTATACTTTAATAGGTAGAAGGTGTTTTTTCGTTTCCCAAGTTTGATGTTTTCTTGTATACTCTGCTGATTTAGAATATGAAAAACATGCTCTGTGTTTAGAAAACAACTTGTAGTCTGGGGCTAGGGGAGAATGTTTGTCTATCTCACTTGGTCCCTTTGCTGTTTACTTCTTTGCTTGCTGCTGAATTCTTCACAATACTTTTATCAAATAGTCTTGTCATATTATGACTCTTGAAGCAGAAATGGACCACGTGATCACTCCTTATCTTTACATGTGAATCACTGTTAGAAAAACAAAGCTAAGGCACAAACATGATGATTGTACCTGAAACACTTCTGTCATGCAGTTTTGGAACAGAACTTGTGACCTAGTTATTAGTTAAATTCAGTTTTTTAAAAACCAGTTAACTGAGTTTATTTTTTTAGGGACTAATAATAAAAACAATTTCTCTTTATACTAAAAACATGTCAGATCTAGACATATCCTCAATCAATTCACTGGCTAATGGGTCTATCCTACTTATACCTGCTTCTAGTTAGTTATAGACACAGTGAATATGACTTGAGACATTAAATAATTGTTGCAATCCTTGGATAAAAGTATAAGTGTAGTTTGTCCACCAACTACTGCGATAAATATTATCTGAGAGGCCCAAGAAGGTTAAATTATCAACATAAAAAGGCATAATTTATCACTCACATTATTTTATAATCCTTTGGGTTCTGGCAAGGTTGAGTGGTCAGTGGATCTGGCTGGTGGATATCAATGACCCAATTGGAAATTGTTAAATGATGAACACCTAGGTAAGACTTATGTCTTCTCCTGGATGTGATAATTGAACTGAGGTGAATCCCTTGTGTAAAAAGATTAGATAGGTTAGAACTAATAGTGAAGAAAACTCCATCTTCCAGTTTATTCCAACTTAACTCTAGGGACATAAAACTTCGATTTACTGGTTGAGCAAAGGTCATAAGGTGTGGTGCAAGCAATGTTACAGTCAGATTTCAAGGTGCCTGGGGTGGATATCATTTATATCATAAAGCTTAGGGTCAGAGTGCAATAATTGAAAGTATCAACAGTAAATTTATACCTGTGCTCCAAATCCAGCGTGGAACAAAATAATTTCTTTGGTAAGAGGTCTGCCAGTAAGATACATGCATTGGAGACTAATAGAATGTCATAACTATGATAACTGAAGTTGATTTCTTCCTTTTTCTTACCAAGGCTAATTGTTATTTTTAAAAACTTTATCTGAAATTAAGCACAGTTATTCACACAGGCTTAATTACAAAATTTTCACATTTGTTCATCATTTATTCATTCCCTCTCTCATTGAAAATATGCTTATTGTGTTTCAACCATGTAAATCAGAGCTGGAGATACATAAACACAGGAGACACATTCCCAGATCTCTTGATGCTTATATTCAAGAATAGCACATAGACAAAACAATTAATTACACAAATAGTTACTAAATTAAGAATTTGATAGGGGGTACCAAGGAACAGTAAAGGGAACTGGGATAGTAACAAGAATCTGATAGAATCTGGGATTAGGAAAGGTTTCCTTGAGATACTGAATTCAATTGATCCCTAACAGATAAAGAAGCACCAGTAAAAGAGGGAGTAGGCTTTAATGGAAAGAATGCTGGGGGTCTAGAAAGCAACAGGTGCAAATGCCCTGAAGCAGAGGTCTGGAAGAAGGCCAGAGTCTTGGGCAGTGGGGTTAATGGAGATAATAGAACATGATGGGCTGATGAGGAAGTTCCTGCTGTGCTGTGGTTTCTATCAACATGATAAAATTATGGTCTTTGTTTTAAGAACAATGAGAAGACAGAAAAAGGTTTTAAGCAAGGATTGACATCGCTCTATTTTCATTTCAGAAAGATTATTCTAGATGCAATTTGAAGATTATTCTGGATTGAAGAAGGAGAAGAGGGGATAAGAAAGACTAAACATGAAACTATTTCTGTAATTCTAAGAAGATTAGACCAAGGTGGTGGCAGTAAAGCTGGAGAAAATAAACAAAGATGAGAGATATTTTACACATTGACTGCCATACTAGAGAAAAAAAATTTTACTTGAGGCCACAGTGTTTTATTATGAAAATAGAATAAAAACTTTGAAGTTAAAATGATCCTTTCTAATTTAATGAAAAATTCATCATTTTTTATTGTTTTCTATGCATGAGTTATATGCAATTAAATTGTCAATATTAATTGTAACAATAAGAACATCAACAAGTAAGAGTTTCATGAACCAATTGCAGTGGCCAGGGGGCCACCATCACGTAACATGTATGCTGCAGCATGGCAGAGTAAGTTGCCTGTGTACCACACGGCTCCCAAGTTAAAGAGACATGTGAGTTAGATGTGCTTCATGAGCCCTAGTCTCAGAACTACCATGAGTTAAATACAACTCACATGGCAGTTAATGTGGTAAGAGGTAAAATGGATGAGATCTGATGATTAATTGAACATGGAGATGGGAGAGGATGGTTTCAAAGACTCCCATATTTGGGGTCTGTGTATTTAGGCACAGTGGTGCCGTTTCTTGCTAAGAGAAACACTGGACAAGGAGCAATTTGGGGAGCAATCATTGAAAAACTTGAACAAGTTAATGACCCATAAACACCTTACATTCTAACAAAGTAGATGTAGCAAAATAGTCCTGTTTTGATAGACTTTTTCTGTCACTCAGACAATGACCACCATGTTTAACATAAATGTTTCTCATTTATGGATAATATAATTGAGTACAGCAAATTCTATGAAGAAACAATGGCTTTATTTTTTTTTTTGAAGAAACCTACTCTACTCATCATTCATTCATTAATTCATTTCCCAATAATTCATCAGGCACATATTGGACAATTTTATACATTACTGGCTTTATCCTGAATGCTGGCGACATGGCAATAATCAAGGCAGATTCAGACCTTGGCCATGTTGACCTCTCAAACTTTCTAATTTGAAGGAATTCAGAATGTATCAGAAAGAGAAATAGTACAACCCTTCTTTAGGCAATTTAGTAATATGTCATAAACATTTTTAAATGTTAATATTCTGATATAATACTTTCCTTTCTAGAAATGTATTTTAAAAATACCTGAGCTAAGTAAAAAAAAAAAAAACCTCTATGTTTAAGAATGTTTTTCAGTGCATTTTATGACAGCAAGAAATCAGAAACATCTTAATGATCAATAGCAGTTATTTTCTCAAAATATGATACATTCATCTAATATTTTATCATTAATATTATATTATGGAAAATATATTTGCAAATATGGAAAAATGTTTCTTCTGCATTGTTTAGTGCAAAAATTATGTATATGTGATTATTGTTTTTTTTTTTTAAGTAAACTATAAATAAGGATATATGTATGCCTAAGACTAGAAATACATACTTCAAAATACTTTGGGGTAAGGCTATTTTGGTGATTCCTCTTTATGCTATTATTTGTTCTCCGAATTTTCTACAATAACTATGTATTCTTTTATAAACAAAAGGAAATATCAAATCAGAATCAATATTACCCATCATATTTTTTGTTGTTCTTGCAAACTATTTATAGTACATGCAATTATTGCAGAGTTAAAACAAAAGTGTGGGTGTGCGTGAATGGGTGTGTGTTTTTAGAAAGGGAGACTATAAAATCATCTTGATAAGTTTGAGACTTATTTCAATCGAGAAGAAATAAAAGTTTATTATAAGTATTTATGCTTTTCCATTCCCTATAGAAATGGTCATTGAGTATATCCACGAAAGCATTCCTACCTCAGAAAATACTCAGAAGAATAAACTGATGAGAATTGATTCTTTTAGTGATGTTTTCATTTGTAAATTCTATGGTATATTAGTCACAATTAGTGAATGTTGCAAAAAAAGAGATGAAAGCCTTATTTCATAACAGACCTATTGTTAAGTCCCTCCACCAGCATGTTTCAACAGATGATTTTGTTTGGAACTCTAAAACACTGGTTGTAAAACTCTTAGTTCTAGAAAACCTAGGAGGTTCCTTGCAAGACCCCATTCAGTATTAGGAATCATGGCAACCAGACAACTCTGTAAAGCAAGGAAAGAATCCATAATCTAATGTGAAAAGAGCTGGGTTTGAGTGCTCCCATTGACTTGCTCTGAGACCTTGAAAAAATTTCCAAGTCTGTTTTTTTCCTTATATATTAGAGATTTTTTTTTTTTCATTTAACAAATATTTATGGAGCACCTGCTATGTATCAGGCATTAAGGAAGTGGAGCAGAACAATGAATAAATTATGTGTGATTGGGCAACAATATGGGACAAGGGAACAATGTGTGAGAGTTCTGAACTGGTGAATAGTTCGTAGGAGAAAGTGGGTGTGCAGATGGAAGCAGTGAGAGAAATATGTCAAATCACAATATAATTGAGACAACATGATATATATGTTTTTATTCTTATGAAAATATTTGTCTTTTATTGTTACATCTAATGTTTAATCATTACAGTGTCTATTTTAAATTCATCAGTTTTTATTTTTGTTTTAATAACTTATGAGAAGATTCAATAGAGTATTTAGTCGATACAGTTCAAAAATTTTATTGTTGTACTCATCTGGATGTTTTAAGTGTTTTTTTTTAATCCTGGGTGGTCTATACATTATTTGTTGCCAAGATTTCACAAAGGCAATTTCTTCTGTGAAGTGTTCTCTTTTCTTGATGTAAAGAAGAGGCATCAGTGTTGGATCGGATAGTGGCAGTATGTTATCTCTTCTTAGGTACTCATTGAAGGGTAAAAGAAAGGCCTGGCTCTTTAGATACCTCTCCTGGAATGACAGGTTGTGTGACCGAGTGAGAACTCAGTCCCAAGCTCTAAAATAATCTACGCAAGAAGACTAATGCAAAGATCAGCAGCAGCCTGGGGATGAGCCTTAACTGTTGCTGAAGGTGCCACATCTGACTGTTTTAAGGGGACACAAGGCAGAAGGAGGAGCTGATATATAAAAAACTGTGAAATGAAATTGAGTCCTAGTCTAGGGATACTTGATTGGAACTGGGCTGAGTGCCAAGTGTAGAGGTAAAAAATGTGAGTGGGTCTCATTTGACAGTGTGCAAATCTGTAGGTGGATAGAAAAAGAGAAGCTGGTAGCCAGGAGTCCAAAGGAGTAGGTAATTTCTGGAAGCTAAGTCACTGTCAGAAAAGCCAAGGAGTGAGAATACCTAAGCGGAACCAATAAGAGTTGACCTAATAGGAATATCTCAGAGAGGGGAGCTATTTCAGCATTACACACTGAAGTGCTACCCTTCAATGTCATGGTCTCTTACTTGATCTCCTGTTAAAGGGACAGTGCTCCACAAACAATATTAACAAATGTTTACAGGGAGATAAGGAAATTTTATAAAGCTATAAAGAAAGAAATAAAATAAAGGGATTTACTGAGAATAATACTACTACTCATATATTGCCTTTATATAGTTTTGACAATTTATAAAGCACTTTTGATTTCATTACCCCTTACTTCTGAGATTAGGGTCTATATAGCATATAGGCTATATAAATATATATCTGTATCTATATATCTGTGCATGTGTGTATGTGTGTGGGTGTGTTTGGGTGGGTGTATGTGTATATCTGCTCCTGATCAATTGGCACATTGTACTCATACTGTATCCTTATTGAATAATGGCTTATGCAAATGTGAGTTTAATGCTTAACCTCCAGGGGAACTGAGATAATGGCTGTCTTTGTATCTTCTGCCTTTGGTAATTGAGAGGAGCCAAGTAAATACTGTTAAAGTTGAAAGGATTTTGTTTATTTCGTAAATGAGTAAATTGAAACTCAGGCTGGTAGAGTAGTTTGCCTAAGGTTCCCAGTGTGAAAATGGTATACTCCAGATCCCAGCATGTCCCTTGCTAGTACACAGGAAAAGAGAAAGTCAACTCAAGTATTTGAGAGGAGCCTAAACAATCAGAAGAATTTAGGTGGGTAAGAGAATAATGAAAAGAAGGCAAAAAAGCACAGAGGGTGGGCTGTGGCAAGTTCTTGAATTTCTTTTATCTTTCTCAGTCTTGCTGTCAATGGAGGATGTTTATCCCTATAAGTTTTTAATTAGGTGATTATATAGATATCAAATTAGATGAAGATAGATGAAACTAGCATTTATTGAGCACCTACTCTGTGCAAAACAGTATCCTTTTTGGATTATGTACATTGTTTCACTTACTACTTATCCTGGTAGCAGTAACTACTGTCATTCAGATTTTTAAGAAGAAGAATCAGACTCTAATAGAATTTATGTAAGTTTTCTAAAGTTTCACAGTAAATAGCAAATCTAGTCTTTATAATTCCATGACACTCCAAGTAAGTTTCAAGTTCTTACCACGAAGACCTACTACTCAGTATGGAATATAGACCTGTAAGGAGGCAACAATTAACACAATTAGTAAAAAGTGCTAGGACATTTCCATATGCTAGGAAAACATTTGAAGAAGTAGCACCTAAAGTCATCATGAGGCTTTCTGGAGGAATTGTCTGCAAATATACAGAAAGTCTTAAAGTCTTTTTACTGCACTTTCACAATTAAAAAAGTGGATATCTTCAGTTCAAATTATCTAGATAATTGTCTTAACTGTTCACATCACCTAACTCTCCACTTCATTGCCTACTCATGCAAGTGTGACTTCAAAATTGAAAGTGTTACAAGATCAATGATCTTACCAAATGGCAGAGAACTAAATGTGAATTGATTTTATAATGATATAATTTACCAGCAAATTCTTTCCAGCTTTATTGTGGAATCATCTACATGTAGTGCTCTGTGACACTTTGATCAATAACTCTCCTAGTTTCTCTATATAATACATGTGGCTTTTTCTGTTTTCATTCCTAAAGCTATTGACTTTCATTTTTTATTTCACTCTTCTGTGTAACAGGATTTCAGACTCTTTTGTCTTTATTATATGTTTGAATCAGATAGACACAAAGTATATAAATTTGCCTCTGTGGTTTCAATTGTCCTAACTTGGTGGATGTGAATATCATTAATGTGCCATCTACATCTTTTCCACCCACATATTTATTTTGAACACCTTGTAATAAATGAGGAATACAAAATTCCACTAAGCATCTAAGTAAGTACATTTCTGGCCTTGTTTTGCTATCTTTGTCTAGCTTTTAATCTCCATGAATGTTAAGTGACTTTAAGTTTTTATAGTGAAGTATTATGGTACATTGCCAGGTACATGACAGTTAAACCACCCACAGACTTTTGGCAGGGAATAAATCAGGGAATGTTCATGTAGGTGAATAGTGTCTTAACAAGGGAACCATATGTGTTCCAATGAAAGGTTTTATGAAATTGGCTTAATAAAGGTATTTTCTTTAGCTGTATAAAGAAAAAAAGCTCATCAAAAACTATTAAAACAACAGTATTTGCCCTTCATGATTTTTACATGTCACTAACAATTAGCCAGCTCCTTAAGGAGTTGTTTGTATCAATTATCTTCAGTTCAAAACTAATATGTGACAGTTTCATTGTCAGGAAAAATCTTCCTAAATCTACTTGAGAAGTATTGTTTTCCTTTTTTTTCACTTCAAGGAATATCTAGGCATATGTGAAGACAAGAACAATATGGGTTATAGTAAAGACAAGATAAAAAGGAGTGTGGAAAAATTGAGTGTTTCTGTTCAAAAGTTGTTTTGCTCCATATGGTGCATCAATTTATAAGAAATTTAAGAACTGACCACATCCCATCCTCTGTGGTTTCTTTTTTTTTTTTTTTTTTTGCCTTCCTCTCAGTATTTTCCTCAGAATCCTCCCAGTATTTTAATCATATATATATGATTGAAAGAGGAAAAATATATGAAGCAATTTCTGCCACCCCAAAATGTGGATTTTTAGATGGTGAAAGCAACACAGCTTGTTTGATAAGGAAAGGAGAGTTTTCCTTCATCTTTCACGGCTTCTATGGGAAAGGCTTTATGTCCACACAAAAACTAGCACATGAATAGCAGCTTTTTCATAATTGCCCCAAAATGAATGCAACAAAGATGTCCTTCAAAGACTTGAGTGTTTGTTACCACAAACAAAATGTGGTGTATCTATATAATGAAATATTATTTTGTGATAATAAAGAAATGAGCTATCAAGTCATAACAATACATAAATGTACATTGCTAAGTGAAAGAAGCCAGTCTGAAAAGGCTGTATACTATATGATTACTAGTATATGACATTTTGGAGAAGCAAAACTATAAAGATAGTAAGTAGATCAATGGTTTCTAGCAGTTTGGGGATGGGAGTGTTGAAGAGACAGGGGATATTTTTGAGTAATGGAACTATTAATATATCCATGATTATAGTATACATGATACTGTAATCATAGATTTTATGACACTATATATTTGTCAAAACCCATAATAATTTAGACAGAACAAAAAGAGAAGCTTAATGCATGAAAATTAAAAAAAAATAATTTAAGGAGTCATGTTATCTGTGGATAGAATGCAGAATGAAACAAAATAATCTAACCACATGACACATGAATGAAGCAGCCTCAGTAAAAAAGGTGGAAGAAAAAGGTATTGGCATAAATAACTTTAGAAATGTGTGGTATCTGTGAGACATGAAGCAAACAAACAAAACTGTAAATAAGCATTTATACTTGAGTTAATAAAATTGTTTTCCACAGGGTTATAAGAATTCTGATGCTATTATGCATATGTGCTAAAATTGAACAGTTCATTAAATGACAGCAGATGTTGGATATTACGTATCAGAAAGAGGAGGAGGCTAGAATGACTCATGTGGCAATGAACTAGAATTAAAGACATCCATATGAACTTATAGTTAATATAGATGCAGATGGTTACATATAGAAAAATGTATAGATATATGCATATCATGGTTTATATCTATATATAAAATATTTCTTTGTTTCATCAGCTGCAGGAGCCTAGAAGCAAGGATACCCTAGCAGCAATGTGCAGAGATCTTGGTTTCTAATACTACTCTTCAATAAAAGGAAATAGGGATCCTTAGAGAAATGGTTGATTCCAGGAATGGGGTAGAAAATATACAAAATGAGGCTGGAGCATCTTGTAGTGATAAAAAAAGGAAGTAATAAAAAAAAATCCCCTAATTATGAGAATACATCAAAGGGACACAGCAGGCAACTAAAGGGCTCTCAACATCCAAAGCTTTAACAGTTGGAGCAAAAACATAGAGATAAAGTAGTATTTGATTGCCACACAAGGTATAAAATAAATATCTATTAGTCCATATTGACATTAATGAAAGACTGAATAAATAAATGGGAGATAAGAGGCAAACTCTTAATGCAGATACATTCCAAATATTTTATGTAGACAGTTTTTCCTGAAGAAGGAGGAGTAAGACCCTTCACTCCTAGGTATGGGCAGTGCACAATGAATCTTTCTGGAAGACACAGGGTGGAAGGGGAAACAAGCATAACTTTATAGTGAAGAAACCTGACAAACACTACTTCTGTCAGATAATCAAGGTCAATATCAACTGTGATAAGTCTGTTGATATTAATAGGATATACCCTTGATAAAATATGATGAAATGGTACTTTCCTCTTTGGTTTTCTTCCCCAAAGCATGTTACCCTAATCTAATCATGAAGAAAGCATAGACAAATCCTAACTGAGTGATATTCTACAAAACACCTCAGCAGTATTCCTTAAAATTCCCAAGGGCACCATAATCAAGGAAAGCCTGAGACTCTGCTGCAGATAAGAGGAGCCTACATAGTCACGACTACTACATGTAACATGGTATCCTGGATGGAATCTTGGAATAGAAAAAGGACAGTAGGTAAAAACTGAGGAAATCTGAAAAATATAAGTGTAAGTTAATAAAGAATTCAATATTGTTTCATTAATGATAACAAATATACCTTTCCAAAGTAATACATTAGTAACAGGAAAAACTAGGTAGAGGTAGATGAGAACTCCCTGCAGTAGTTTTGCAACTTCTCTGTAAGTCTAAAACTTCTCTAAAATGAAAAGTTTATTTTGAAAATAATAAAATTTTGTCAAAATTTATTAAAAACGAATTTAAAGTATTTAAAATAAGCACATTTTGGACCTAGAATTTTAGCTACAGAGATTGAGAAGTAAAGGAAAGCTTTTTATCTTTTCTGAGATCTAACTTTGTAGAGAGATCAAAAAAAGAAGGATAAGGATAATGTCTTTCTCTCTCTGTGTTAATATATATTAATACACACACATGCATGTGTGTATGTGAATAAAAGATAAAAAATATATGATAAATATAATCTATATAGCTCTGTTATTTATGTCCAAACACAAGCCCAATTTGTTCAATCATTGATTCATCGATTCAGTTTTTCACTCAGCATTTAGTCATTGCCAACTATATGCTTTGCATTATCCTAGGCCTTATAGGGAAGAAGACAAACAAAATCCCTGCCATCATGGAACTTAAGTTATGATGAGGAAAAGGAGATAATTAACAAGTCAATACTACTTTAGATTTTATATATGCAATGAGGAAATATATAGGATAATAGATTATTTTGCTAGTCAAGGAAAAAGCAAAATCTATGAAAATGAAATGGATACCCTACTCTTGAAAAAAATAAATCAAATGACTGAGCCATTGGAAATACTGAGAATCGTTCCAGAAACAAACAAACAAAAAAAAACTCTCTGAAGACCAGACCTGCCTGGCAAAAGCAGCAAAAACAGGAGGAGTTTTGCCCTCACCTGAGTTTTGCCTCCTAATTCACATTGGGAGGACACTGATTGATCGAACCTAAATCTCATTGTAATCCCAGATTCCAGGAAGTCTTTAAAACATTAAAACATAATTTTTAGCTTTAGACTCTCCACATTAAAGAAAGCACATTAGACATAAGGAGGACTGATAGTTTTGGAAAGTCTATCAAATATTGCTGAGTATTCAGAAAAAAATGAGGTTGGAGATAACGTTAATTGGACTTGAAAATATAAACATCTTTAGTGCTGTTGACAAATGCAGTTTTTTTGTCATAATCATGGGGCCAGAAACTCTATGTACTTGGTTTTATTGCAAAGGCATGCACTTGAATGAAACTCTAATAAGCAATTATTAGGTCTTGACAACTATCTCATTGCTGCCCAGCAGACATTTAATGTGAGGTCTATGTCAAGAGCAGTCCACAGATCATGAAGTAAAGCTGATTGACTGGTAATGGTTTCTTCTCAAGACACGGATACCAGTGTTTTATTATGCTAAACAAATCCAGAGATATATTAACGTAGTATGTCTTTATTTCCACAATTGACAAGATCAAAAGTGAAAAGAAGGCAAAACATCAACCTGCACAATAAAGTGCACACTAGATAAACAAATAGTTATTTAGGACTTTTGAAACAAAATGTAATTTGCTTCAAGTGGAGGTCTAGAGAAGTTTCCATAAGGAAGACTATGAACTGACAGTGGGCATATCAGGGCTTCCTTCCTCACCATGTGAATGGTACACGATGCAGAAGTGAATAGGACTGGGGATATAGGAACCTACATTTTGGAAAAGAAAATATTAGATGATTAGTGGTATGGTTGAGTAAAAGATTATTTTTTTATCCATAATCCCTCTCTGGGGTGGTCAAATGGATCAACAAGGGACCTTAGTTCAACTTTGTTATACTGAAGCAGTTATTTCATAGGGCTCTCCTTCTAAGAATTTGTATTTTACCTAATTAGAAAAGAGTATTCCAAGATGCAACATAACATTCTCTAGTCTTTTAACCCCAAAGTAAATACAAACATGCATACTTTCGGTGAAATTAAAATTGATCCTTCTCTTTCATAACATACTGCAAATTTCTAATCACTTTTCTATTTACATCCTTCAACATATGATTTTTCCCTCCTCACCCCCAAATCGACATTTTAACTGTGGAAGTCACTGGGGAGACAGCTGAGGGTAACCTTTACATAACTTTTCTTGGATTTCTAAGAAATTTACTATAAATTACAAGTGGCAAAAATAGCATCATATTTTCTACCCACTAGACAGTGCAATCTTTTCCTATTGTTCTTTGCTATTTTTCTTTTTCTCTGTTTTGTATCATTTGGCTATTTTATTCTTTTAATGCCTAACAAGCTTGTGTATCTCTATGAATTTCCTCTTTCCTGCTTTCAATGAAGCCCATATTAGAACACTTTCCTTCTCTTTTCTTTCTTATAGACTCCAGACAATTTCCTTTTCTTCCCTTTTTACCCACTATACTCCAATGTCTTTCTCTTCTTTACACCTTTGCTCGCAGGAACATTTCCTAGATAAAAGTGTTTTAGGATCAATTTTCATTTGGGATCAAATTTTATTAAACTCTGCCCTCAAATACTGTCATGGGATTTACTAATGATGAAGAGATCATTAATATATATTTGCATAACCAATTTTATTTCTTTGACTTTTATCCTTTTCTAAGTTATATTTCATTTCCCAAACCAAGCTTCAAGCATCTAAGTTATAATGAATTATTTATGAGAGTTTGTTTATCCCTTTAAAATACTAGCATAAGATGCTACCAATTACCTCAATAACTGATTTTGCAGAGGCAGTGAAATAGAGATTTTAAGAATTATCCAGTATATAAGACTAATAACATGAATACTCTTGATTTTTTTTTCCTTAGAAACATCTAAAAAGCTCTTTTCTATAAGTAGTTGAGATATTTTTCATAGTTGATATATTTTCCTGAGAATTGTCAGAATGTTTCTTCCTATTTATTATACTATGTTTACAAGCAGATAGGCATAGTTTTCATTATACAGTGAACATCCATGGGAGAAAAATCTGTAATTGTCAGAATTAAACATGAGTAAGTTCTCTTTTTCTTTTCTCTAGGTAGCAGCATCTGCAACAGATTCCACGAACATGGTATTTAGGGGACTTCATTATAAAAATACGTTAATATAAAATAAGTTTTTTTTAACATAAGAATTCATATATAATTATAAATATAAATCCCTAAACAGCTGTGGCCTGTGGCCCTCAAAATTATGAGACATCATTATATCCACAGATATTAATTGAAAACTTCCCCGGGCATTTTTTCATTTCATTTCAATAGAAGAATACATACAAAAGTTACAGTTAACACACCCAGAACTAAAATATTTGGATATCTTTTTGTAGATGGTTTATGAAAGGTTTAGTTACACTGTTAAGGTCACTTAAGCAAGCAGTGACAGATCAATTATTCTTAGCAATATTTACTTTCCTCCAATTTTTGTACTCTTTCTCGATTCAGCTTTGAGAATTAATGGGTATATAATGGTCAAGAATGAGTAAACCAACATGATGAAATGATTTACATTTTGAGCGATGAAACTATTATGAATACTGGTGGAAAATTTGTGAATGGCGGAGTCCACTCTGCCCTTCTTTCCTGCAGCTTCCCTCCCACTTCTCATGACTTTTATTTATTTTTTTTAATTTCAGAATATTGTGGGGGTACAAACATTTTGGTTCTATATAATGCTTTTGCCTCCCCCAAGCCAGAGTTACAAGTGTGCCCTTCTCCCACACAGTGCACTTTGTACCTATTAGTTGTGAGTTTACCCACCTCCATCACCCCCTCCCACCTGACCAGCACCCGATGAATATTACCTCCATTTAAGTGCCTTAGTGTTGGTCATTTAATACCAATTTGATGGCAAGTATGTGTGGTGCTTGTTTTTCCATTCTTGTGATGCCTCACTTCGAAGAATGGGCTCCAGCTCTATCCAGGATAATATAAGAGGCGCTAGTTCACCATTGGTTTTTGTGGCTGAGTAGTATTCCATGGTGTACATATACCACATTTATTAATCCACTCATGTACTGATGGGCACTTGATTTTTTTCTTATTACCTATAACCAGCATATTGTGTTAGTGATTCAAGGTAGTGGAATCTTGAGAAGATTAAAGTTGTCCCACCCTGCCACTCCCCATCCATCACAGGTGCTTTAGTTTCTCTCTTTTATCAGGATTGGAGCTCGGAAGCAGAATATTCACACTTTCAGTCTTCCTGAGTCATGGCTGGTCATCTTCTCCCTCCCTTGTCAAGTTAGATTCTTGGGAGGCTCGCCCATGTAACTTTTCACCAAATAAATTGACATGAACAAATAACAAATAAACAAAACAATATTTGCTTTTTATGTTAGAAAGTTTACATGAGTCCATAAAAAGGGGAGACTAGATTGGCTGACCAACTTGCAATGCCCAAAAAGTCAATGAAAGTCCCTTTCTCATCATTCCTTGTATGTCACAAATCTTGTTGAACACTGCTGACATTAGAAAAGATTATTTTATTTTTCATTAGCTCCTGATGCAAGTATGAAATTTCAGTTTGGCTGCTGGTTTATTCTATATAGACATTCCTCTAAAAGGTAAATGATAGTGTGTGTGTTTATGTGTGTTTTTATGTCTCTGAATTTAGGATAAGCACTGCAAAGTGGATAAAGTCTCAAGGATGCTAATTGCCATCATTTGCAAACATGCACATATAACTAGTGAATGGAAAAATATCGTATAATTACATGGAAAACAAGCATGTGATATTATGCAAAATGTTATATGTCAACCAAAAGAAACAATAGACAAATGGTAAACAAAACCCCTCAAACTCTGATAACTCACCTTTCTCCCAATAAGAACTGCCTCTCCCTTCTGCATGGTGAGCCTGTGTGCCAAAATAACCACAGAGTTCTGGTACGGAGCAGAATCGTGCTGTACAAAGACTGTGGGATAGGTTTCAAATGTTCGGGGTTTAATTAAATTTTTGCCACATCCTGATTCTGCATAAACCTGAGCAAGACACTTGACTCTCTCTAGCCTTGATTTTTCTCGTTCATAACAAATGGAGCTGTATTACATGCTCAACCCCCTCTCTAATTTTTTATGAAGTTTAAATTAAACAATGTTAAATGGAATCATTTTGTAGGATGTTAAGTCTATAAGAATGTAACATTTCTCTCATTTTTAATAAAAGCTATATCATTGATTAATGATTAATGGGTTTGACTCCCTACAACTTCTATACAGCCACTCCTCACATGAGGGCAAGAGGGAGAAACAAAATTAACTCCATCCCCAGGTAAAGTGGCTTAATTTTCTGGGCTAGTGTTTACTGTAGAGAAGTGGGATGACTGGGGTTTTATTCAAAGGACATAACCTGGCAGGCTTAACTTGGCTTAACTTACGCTTGGAAGTGCTTTAACTTGCCTTTATTAAGCCTGCACAGCATTTCAGAGGCAACGAGTAGGCAAACTTATGGTTGCTCACAGTGCAAGAAGCTTCCACCCTATATCTGCACATCAGGCTTGGTGGCACTGGGCCATCTTGACCACATACACCCTGCAGGCAGTTGAGCTTGTGACCCTCTCTATTTGTCAAATATTTACTGTCTCTCTGAAAAGCCCCAGATACTCTGAGGGACAAAAGAACAGAAGCCTGAGACTTACTATTTGTCTCCTTGGATCTGACTAATGCTCTGATAGGGAAGTGAAATTAAGTAGACAACAAATTACAATAGACAGCAGCATTTGATAAATTCCATCCACATTTGCTGTTAGGAGAATAAGGGGTGTGGGAGCAATCATACCCAGCTAAGGTGTTATGGAATGAGGGGGTAGAACTGAAAATATCTTCTACTTGAGAATATCACTACTTGAGAAGTGGGAAAAATTTTAGACAGTTGAGAAGAAAGGGATGGGATCAAGAAAGGATATTGTATCCGGAATGCCAAAAGAGCTTTTGAGAACAAATTTACTTTTTAAATGCCTGAATATATTTTTGGTACCATCAGACAACCTCTCTAACTTTGTATTGCAAATCACAAATAAAACACCCTCAGGGATCAATTGATATTAAATGTAATTGCTATAAATATAATACATACTAAAATATTGGGTCCTATTATTATAGTTCATGCTAACATGATTAAATATATCTTAAAACTGATTGTTTTAATTAGATTAGGTTAATCAGAGTGGCAATCATCATGGTATTACAGCAAGAGTTATGGTACTTTCAGCTAGTCAATGACCATGACAGATCTGTCAAAAGACTTTCAATTAAAATTTAGTCTCTGGGGAACATAAAAAGTCTGGATGTATAGGGCACTCAGATCATACCTGAACTGAGGGTAACTCCTAGTCTGGTTAAGACTTAATGAGGAAAAGTAAAAACAATTGTGAAGTAGAAGACCTACATTCAGTTCTCAACCATGCCCTTATCTTACTGGCAGTTTTGAGTTATAATTCCTTGAGAACAATCTTGAATCCTCAGCGATTAAATGAATGGAAAATTAATTTGAACATTGAAGTGCTGTTTAAAGAAGAGCAGCTTGGAATCAGAAATTTCTGGAATTTCTGGGACCATTTATAAACCTGGAATTGAGCAATCTACCAATATCTACATTGTTTACGCTAAAATTCCTTTGCGCTCCTATGATGCAAAGTTGGGCAGGCATTGAATTTGTTTGTTGAACATGTTCATCTGACTTACAGTGAAAGGAAGGCATAGAAAAGCACAAAGTGCAGGAGGAAAACTATGGACGTGTTGGAATCACTAGAACAGATGTATCTCATTCTCTGGAAAACTGAAGCAGAAGGTAGCATGAAGAATGCCAAAAACCATCTAGGAATCCATCCATTTGACAACTGTATGGAGCAGGATTTGTCACATGCATGAGAGCAGTGTCACTTCTTTACATGAGAGGTATGAGGTCTATCCAAAAAGTATCCAGCCACGTAAACTGTTCTCGTTATATTAACATCTTTGCCACACTGTAGTCACATTCACAAGATAGGACCATGCTGCTCCATGAAACCTTAAATGATATTGTGTGACAGCCAGGGTTCTTAATTATAGATGGCAAAGTACATTCCAGCTAGTTTGAGCATAAATAGATTTATGAAAGAATGCTGATAGTTTATGGAATACTGGGGAAGGCCAGAGAACCAGATTTGGGTTTCACGGTCAGGAAAACATGCCAACCACACCATGGGACTCTTCTAGTGGAAACAGCCATGAAGTTGCTAACCACACTTAGGAACCTGAAGCTGGCCTGGATGCCAATATCCCACCATGCTTCCCAGAACATCTGATTTCCCTTGGACGAGCTGCCACCTTATGCAGGTGCATTTGATTGGAAGAAACTGATCATAGTCCTGCAGCCTAGCTGGAAGGGAATCAATGGACTGTTATTTTTAGCTTTCCAGCCTATATAGCAAAGAAAAGGAAACTAGATGGATGTTGAAAAACATGCTAAGTGAGCCAAATGTCAGGTTATGCTACAGGTAACATCACATAGTAAAAATAACAATAGTTATTTTTACATATTACATATTTTAGTCATCTTTTACATAACACTCATTGTGCAAGGTCCTGCTTTCAGCCATTCAGCTATTTCTATTCACTCAATCCTTAAAAACAATCCATGATGAAAGTTCAGTAGTCATCTGCCTTCTATAGAAAAGGAGGCACAAGAGATTGTTAGTTGTCCCAGATCACGTAGCTGCAGAGCCAGGCAATGGGCCTCGGCAATCTGCACAGAGGAAGAGGATTGACAACTAGGGAGGAAAGGGGAGTGACAAAAGCTCACTGATAATCAAAACCAGGTAGCCCAACTTTACTTGCTTTGATAAGAGTGGCCTCTGATCTGGAATTTGGCCCCAACCTGGGATTCAACACTGGGACACAGAGCAAAGCTACCAAGTAGAGGAATTTTTCTCTTCTAGGACACAGTGAAGGTTGTGCAGCTTGACTCGTCCATGCAGAACAAGATGCAATCTTGTTACTTCTATCCCTTCCAGTGCAGCTTTCTGCTTTACTGATGTAAGAAAATTTGACTGTTGGCATAGCAGAGGAATGTTTTTAGCAAAGGTCAGGGGATATTGTGTTCTGCCTCTTGACATCATCAGGACAATCTCTGGCCTCATTGTAATTGCAGATCTTTATCAACTGCTTGAGAAGAAACAATGAGAATGCAGTTTCATTTCCAATGCCAGGGTGATCCTCTAACATAAAAATTGAGAAAAATCATCTCTGACTTGCAAACTGAGAAAATTTGAAAGGGAAATTATTGAGATAAAACAAATATTGACTCTCAGTATAACGGTTTATAACTACACTTTAAAAATGCATCAGGCAGATTTGCTAGGACAACAATAGCTGCCCTTTCCTATTTGATGTTTTTATTGTCTAATTTTGATGTGAAATTTTTGTCCTTTGATGTCTGGATTGTCAGGACACATATGCCTGTTAATTACTTTACTTAGAAATGCCATTGTTCAGATGCTAACACGGTTCATGTTTGGACTTCCTGGGGACAATAAGGCTCTCTAGGGGGTACTTCACTTGATGAAAACATTGTTCCTGAATGATCATTCCTTCCTTGCATAAGTGGGCTAATAAATACTACTAATGAGCATATTAAATATGTTTCTTCCTCCATTATGTGCTAGGTCACCCCTATACATATCAGAGATTCGTTTTACTTATAAAATGGAGCCATTTATTTACTCTTTTTTTTTTAGAGTACTTTTCTACTTTAGAGATTTTCTGTTTAAAAACTATTTTATTACTTTTCTCCCCTATGTTATGATTAAAAATATTAGAGAAATATAAACCTGACTATCATCAGATTGAATAGGAAAAAAAAAATAGCATAAGAGGAGAAGATATAAACATTTTGGTAAGATCACAAATATTTTTTTTTTCTATTCAATAGGTCAGGGAGAATATTTTTTAATACTTTATCCATGTAACATTCTTATAATCTATAATGCATTACACTCAATAAATACATTTGAGCCAAATCAAACCATATCCTAAGGGAGTATAATTTAAAAAAACACTTTGTTAGGAAACCCATCAAGATAGTGTAGCTACAGCAAATGTTTATGTGGTGATAAAATATCTGCATTCCAAAAGACTGAAGGAGGAAGTATTATCTTATTTTTAGCAACTACATAAGAACACCCAATAGGCAGCTCAGTTGTTCCAAAAGTGAACATTCCTATTGCTCTAGGCCTTCTTGTTTCCTACAGTACTTTTATTCTATAACTAGACACCATTAACCTATGTACTCCAACTTTTTAAAAGCTTAAGTAGTCTTTCTCAGTCAGATTTCTATGCTCTCTGTTCTATTGTATCATATGACATCAATGCAAATATAACTGATAGTGATGGAGTTGCTTTGGTGAAATCTTTTGGCTGGTTTTCAGGCTTTTTGATGCACAGTGGAACATAATAACTTCTTGTTTATGTTCTATATCTCATAATTGAATATGAGTCCACAAAGAATTACATAATCTCTCATTTATTTACACCCCTACAAATTGTATGCATAAACTCAAATAGACATTGAGGGTTTTGGTAACATAAGTCACTGGAGAATTTATATCATGTGGCAAGTTAAGAAGAGTGATATATAAAGAAACATAAGAAATACCTTTTCTGTTTTAGTAAGCGAGTATCTAGAAAGGCTGAGTGCTCCTGATTCGAAAGTTAAGACTGTATTTTACTACCAAGGAAAGTATAAAAAGATAGGAGAAAGTGTTCCTTGGAGTGTTTCATCATTTAACAGACAGTCCTTTGAATGGTAGCCAATAAAAGCAGGCTATCACTATTAGCACCTCTTATTACATAGCTAGAAAATATTGATTACTTGGTTTAAAAGAAAATTACATAATAAATTCAGACTTGATCTACCATTTCCTTTCTCTATATTTGTTCTGATTTGCTGTTGAATCCATTTTTTACACATTTAAGTCTGACTCTTTTCCCCATAGAGGAATGTGGGCTACACATAATGAACAGGATCGAATTTGTGTTCAGATTATTAATGGATTGGTAACAACTGTTACTGTGCCATGCTTCTCTCAACAGCTGTTTATATTTTATTTAAAATGTGTAAAAACATTTTCATGTAGTACCTTGATCTGTATAATAATTTCCTTTTGTTCCAAGCCGTCGAAGATGTCTTTGAACCCACAAGGAACTATTCATCTATTCCTTCAAGATGGGTTCACTTTCATCATAAAAAATGAACATCATGAAAAATGAACTCTGAAATCAAAGTGAGGAAACAAAGGTGAGTGAACTTTACAAGGCAATAGAATAAAAGTCCAGGCAGCTGCTGAAAATGATCAGTCGCTATTGTTCTAAATCGCTCCTGATTTGCACCAGGAAGCAGTCTTAGTGTGCTACACCAAATCTTTTCCAGAGTTATCTTTTGTGTTCATTCTCTGCTTACAGACTCTCTAAAAATTCTGCTCACTATTTGTCACAGTCAGGAACAAGTCTGTTAAGCTCCCCCTAGTTGATAAGTAGGCATTGTTACTTATGGATATCCTGTTGTGCTTGCCTCCCGTAGTCTTGAATTTTCTTATTGTTCAAGCCAGAGTGATCTCAGAACAGCATTCTTTGTAAAATACAATGTCTACTTAAAATTTGTCAATGTGTTTCCCAAAATAACTTGGATATGAGTCCAAATGACCGTCCTCTCCACATGCTTCATTGTGATTAAAGTAAAAACCAGAAAAAATAATCTTCAGAATGGAGAAAGGAGGCAGAACATCATCTTAAAAATTACTGTATCACCCGCAAAATACCCATGAAAGGGCCCTCCTTTTCAAAGAAAAGGATAGAAGCACGTGAGTCCATAATATGCAAATAGAGAAAAACTAAAATAAAAGGAGAAAAGCTTTTACTGCTGTGTCAATAAAAGATTTGGATAAACTGAGTTGGGTGGGGCAGGGGTGGGGTGTAGGGAAGAAGGGAAAGGCTGAAGAGAGAAGACTAAATAAATACCAGACTTCTGAGAGAACAGGGTGGTTTTGAGCTTGCAAATTTGCAAATGACTTTTCTTTAGTAAAATCCAAAGGTTTTATTTTTAATCACTTTATATAGCAATTCCTGTTTTATGGGAAACTCCAGAATGATATTGCAAAGAATTTCTTGAGTTATATTTAACATCGTTTCCCCATAATGTTTTAGATGTAAAGATTCCAGATATTATTAGAAATCAGAGCATAAATTTATGTAACATTTAACATCTTAATGCCCTCTTTGTACACAAAGTACATCTTCTTTGTTGTAGGAAAATGGCAGTTCATCAGTGAAGGAAGGTGCGAAAGACTGGATATGAGGAAAGGAGTCTTCAGTCTGCCAAAGGAGATGCATGACTCTACTATCTAAACAAAACCCAGAAAAATAAAAAAAAAAAAATTAAAAATAACAATATATTTCAGAGGAGTATGTTTATTTGCAGCCCCAGGAGAGGCAATTTATGTGCCAATAAGTTATGTGGATTTTATGTGCCTATTAGTTTGCTATTCAATTAAAAAATGTGTACTTACCATGGCAACACCCATCTCTCCTGATACACAGACTAATTGTGAGTCATACAGAGCACCTTCTTAAAGCAACACACAAACAAGCCACCAGATTCCAATATATGCAAATTTCTTTAAAACATATCATTGGAACAGATGTGCTCCAAATGATATTTTTATTTTAGAAATGCTTTTTCTGTTTCACATGGTAACGACAATTCTGAGTTGTAAAAGGGCTCTTTAAAAATCAAGCTGCAAAATAGTAAGCACTATAAACTAACAAGTGATCTTTAAAACAGAAATATTTCCATTTATCAAAGAGTCAATTTCCTAAATTAATTGTCCTATTAGTTATGAGGTAGATTATCTTCTGTTTACTAAAATATTTGCTTTTATTTTGTCTGCATAATTATAATCCAAATATATTAATGAGAAGAGATAGAAAAAACAAACAAAAAAATTGCTCCTTTTCATCTGTATTCCTTTTGATGGACACAAACCTAGTAAATATTCTGGCTATTAAAATGATAAATTGGTAAATTGGGCGAGCCTTGTTTAAGGACTTTTGGATGGCTTTAGAAGAATGTAGATAATTTTCTATTTTAAATTATTCAGTTTGCATACAATTTTTTACAAAATACAAATGTTTTTTATCTTGCAAATATTAAGAATAAACTGTTGCTGAAGTAATTAGGTAACTTATTGGCTAAGAGCAGGGGTTTCACATTCCAACTATTTGTGTTTGATCATAAATTCTACAGTTTGAAAGTTGCAGACATTGAGCAGATTTAGTCTTTCTTTGGGCCTCCTTCTGATTGGTTAGAAAACTGGCATAACTAACCTCATAGGGTTGTTGTGAGGATAATGTGAATTATTAATAGTACATATTTGGCATATA